>WEDG01003598.1:0-96202 GCA_017591395.1 Schistocephalus solidus | reverse complement strand
GAACCGACAAATACCGCCTCACAGTTTTTGTAGGTGGTAACATGTCGGCGAATACGGGATAACTAAGGTTTTTTGATTTTGCGTAGAGGAGGGGCCGGGTTGGGGGTTGAGATCCTCAGTCATCATGCTGCTTGATGAGCATGGTGGTGTTTCATTCTTGGCGATCATCCTTTGCCTGTTCACTGAGTCCGTGGTGGACTGGTGGAGGGTGGTGATGGCTTGTTCTCGACTCCCAGGTGTTCCACGCTTGGGATTGGGTATGACTGGCTGATGACGGCTAATAAGCCAGAAATGGCCATTCCGGTCTCCCTTGTCTTTGTCGGTTCCACATTATCAACATATGCTACACGTCGCTATGCGACTGCATGTGAGTACTCTAGTCTGAGTTCCAGGGCACAACGGAACATAAATGTTCCTTAAGCATATCGGTGAGCCACACACTATCATATATATATATATATATATATATATATATATATATATATATATATATATATATATATATATATATATATATGACAAAGACGTTATACCGTACTTCCGACATATATACTAGCTAAAAGCCCAGACACGTGTTTCGCCGATGTTTCTGCTGCTGTGTGACACAGCAACGAGGGGTTCGGCTCCTCAGTGACCCTTAAAAGTCATGTCCGAAGCACCTGACTCCATGTCCTGCACTTAATAATTTCAGAAATTATTTACCCGATATATATATATATATATATATACATATATATATATATTCCCGTGTCTCAAAAATAACGCAAACCCTAAAATACAACTAAACTGTCGCCTTAATTTTAACCCTATCCCTACCCAAAACCCAAACCTTTACAGTTAACACGATAAAAACCTTAACTCTTGGCCTTATTGTGAGCCTTACCTCGACTCTGACTTTAACCTTTAACTTAAACCTAACCCTACACTTAACCCTCACCCTCACTTTAATCCTCAACATAAGTTCCTTGGAATTAAGCACAAAGCCACATGTATTGTATGTGGTTTCTTTTCCTGTGTAATTTTTAGGCGGCCATACCAGGAATGTGTAAGTTTCACTAAGCATCCTCCGGATCGAACACGCTGTTGGAAAGTTAAGCTACCTATCATAGGCTGTGTATATTAAGCTTAAAAAACAGGAAGTGTAGAGGAAAATTGTAATGAGTGCATTCCACCTTCCTAAAAAGACTGGCCTAAGCATGAAGTGCTTAACTGGCGTTAATACGTTAGCCTTAAATTGGTTTACGTGCATTTATCACGGGAAAATTTTAATGCGCTGAAAGTAGTTTTGCCTAAGGGCTTTCCTGTTTGAATACACATTGCCATGAATGCAGATTTGTAAAGACTCGATATTTTTTTTCCGACTACCTCCTTTGAACTAAAAAGAACACAGATGTCGTTCTTTACAAACGAGGGGCATTTTGTGTCCTCTGCGTGAGACCGTAAAAAGTGAGCGTCAGGTGAACAATCGTCAAATCTCAGTGTTAACGAAAATCGCCCCCACATCCAACTAGCTAGAAATCAACGAGTGCCTTTCCCGGGATCAGGTTGGGTGTGTTGGAACTCAACAGCAAAGAATAAAGCGACATTCAGAAACATCGTAGACCTAATGTTTATGTTACGAAAGAGGTGTTGGTTTCTGACGCTCAATATGTGGAAGTCGAATCTGATGCGCAACCTGAGTTAAGTCTTTTCATGTGATCTTTATTAGGTAACTATTCAGGGAAATACGTTGAGGAGGACATTTAAAAGACTTAGGGTGCTTTAAGTGATGCATAAATCAACAGAGGAACAAGAAGATGGACCGTTTCTGAGCTGAACGCTGTCTGATATCATCACGGATTTGGACTTCTGGCAGTTCTCCACTGACGTTTCCGAGATTGGGGCCTCGCATTTGTTCGGTTATTATATGGGAGAGATCTTCATTATCGGACCTGTGATCAACTGCTGTGCATAAAAAATTAATTTTCAAGAGGTGAAGCAGTCCTGAGTGATATTGATTGACGTCCCCTCACTCGTTTCATTGGCTGTCAGGAAATCACAGCATTTACATGTGTCCGGGCCTTAATTTCCACCGAGACATTAAAACAATCAACTTTATCATGCAGCTTGCATCCAAACACACGAAGAAGAAGGCAAGCCGCAAAATAGGACATTAAGTAGGGAAATAGGCTTACAAGATTGAGGAGCTTGGAATACAACCACAACTCACATTACAGGGATTTCGACCGACTTATCCTGAGTTCACTCCCTGCGTCATAAAATGTCAACCGAAATTCTGAAATTTTTTTTGATTCAAACAAATCATTAAATAGGGTTGTCATATTAATTATCCTGTAGCATAATCTCAAAATATTTCAGTCACGTCAGGATGTCGGCTTTTAAACAAAATTATTTCTGACCGCCTACAAAATCATACTCAGTACAAAGGGCTAAGTGAGTAACATGCATTTGCCGCATTGCTTTGCGATACCTTTAAAAGCAAATATTTTTTATAGAAGACATTCACAAAATATTCCTCCCTGTGCGCCTTTGGCAGAAAATTTGCGTCATTTTTACATTTTATACTTGAAGAAAGCCTATTTTTGGTTGTAAAAAACCTTATAAATTACCGAATAAGTTTGAACCCTGACGAACGTTGCACTTTAGGGTAAGGTTTCCAAGATACACAGTGGATAAATTATATCTAACGTAAATCACACACTTCTGCTCGCGAGAAGGAAGAGGGTATATAGTTCTCATAAAATTTTTCCATAGACGTGGATCCTGTTGTATGCTTCATAGACAACATTACTAAATTGACGAATACGATGTATTAGGAGTGATCACTTCACGATCTTAAAAAGCTCAAAAGTAAAAACTTTTAAAGTGAAGGATACAATTTCTTCAACTACAAAATTAAAGAAAACGTAATTTTCTACCAATGGAATACAAGAAGGAATATAGGTGTGGATGTTTTTATATCAAGACTAATGTTAGGTTTATAACCTGAGGATATTTACTCATTTTGTAATTATCCGCAGAATTACCTTTATTACTTCGTTGGGGTGTTCCTATTCCCGTATTCTGTATACAGGGGAATGTAGGTAATCTTTACCGTTTAGAATTGTCCAACCTCTGTCTCTAAACCAGTGGTTAAGCTGCTTTGTGCCGAAATTTGCCTAGCTGAGGATATTTACTCATTTTGTAATTATCCGCAGAATTACCTTTAGTACTTCGTTGGGGTGTTCCTATTCCCGTATTCTGTATACAGGGCCATGTAGGTAATCTTTCTCGTTTAGAATTGTCCAACCTCTGTCTCTAAACCAGTGGTTAAGCTGCTTTGTGCCGAACTTTGCCTAGTTCGCACCCTGAGTAACACAGCCAAATGCACCAATCGAAAAATATAGACAGTTAACTCGAAATCCGAGAGCGGTTTAAAAGCAGGATACAATGCGAACTACATTTGTGAATCTTCTCCAACTTATGTACTTACACACTTATATTCAGTGTAAGTGTTTCGTCTAAAACCTCCTATACGCCTGAAAACAATCAAAAAGCAACAGTTAGAACGGGTTGTATTCATTCAAGGGGAGAGTAACTGACTGCGAGTGCCCCAAACATTGCGAGAAAGTTAAAGAAACAACCTTTAGGTGCAGGCCGCAATCCCTGTCCTCTGTAGTTTTCTTCTCTCATTCCTGTTCGTTAATTAGTTTTCACATTTAATTGCCGCACAATGACGTTTACTGTCACCGAGCCCCGTTTTCATTCTGTTGTGGATGCCACCTGCAAATGCATTTGCCTATGCCTACTGCTGGCCTACAGTGTGCGCCTAGTAGCCCAACCGTTAAACGCGTTTTACTTAAGTTCTAATTAAGTCCCTGTACCCCGCTTCCAATGTTATGTGAACCAGCACAGAGGAAAGGGTATCAGTGGCTGGTGATTGCTGATAGGCCAGAAGTGGCTCTTCCAGTGTCAACCAACCAGGTGCCCCACAGCAGGATGGTCGTACGGGTGCCGAGCTGCACGTGAATTAGTTTATAGTGATAGGAGACTTGCGCAGAATATAGCCAACTCTTCCCTTCCTCTTTCACCCACTGAGTCTAGTGTCGAGACCAAGCCAAGAGGACCATAGAGAGGATCGGGCTCAGTGGTTTACAATGTTAAACAGCCCGTCTGCGCGTGCCACAACCGTCTGGTCCACGCAAAATTGACCAGGCACAAACGAGAAAGGGGCCGCTTGGATCCCATCTGAAGAGGAAGACAGGGGCCGTTGAAGGCGAACTCTCCATCCTGAGTGGAGGACTGTGGTATACCGTCGGTTGGCAGCCTTCTAAGTCACGATTTTTTGCACACTGTGGTGGATGCATGTGAGTCAGAGTGTTTTGTAGGGAGAAATATGCGTTAAAAGACTGTGGAGATGGAGGCCCTGGAGTCGACCCCACTTCCCCTTCCCGCTCCCGGACACCATTGAACTGTCCGAGCAGGTCAGCCAACTGTTGAGGGTGCGGGGGTGAAATCTGCTCGATATACGATTAAGATCTGGATCGAGACTAAATTAACCGTCTGAGTTGAAAATAGCACCTTCAGCCGGATAAACCTTAGATGCCCAGGTTGATCACCATACTCCTAAAAACTGATATAAGCTAAAGGCGCAAACAAGCTCTTAGCCAATCTTTCTCCCACAGCGGTCCTTTCCCCCCGTAGATGGGGATAGGAGTCATCTATCACGAGAAAACCAGATTTGAGGCAAACAATCACGTAGCATGTAAAGCATACAGACCTCATTATACAGTTCAGCTGAACAGTTTTAGCGAAAAATTTGGATTCTTCAAAAAACCTTACAGGGGAAATCAACAGGTGGTGCAAGGAATGAAACGAAAAATAGAACGCCCTCCACCCAGTTGGCCAATTGCCCTGTATCATACGGCAAAGCTGTAACCTGTTCATAAATCCGTGGAAATGGAAAAGGTTCGGTAATAATTTGGCCGGGCTTTGAAAAATGGTTCGAACAGGAGCTGTAAAGTCTGCTGCCAATTTTTGATAAAAATCTCGAGAAAGACACCAAATATTTTCTGCGCATAGAGATCACATCAGAGGAAACGAAACAGGTTGATGGGATCTATGTGCCCTGGTTATGATGCAGAAGAAATTGATACGCTCGTAGGACTCCCGGTGTGCACAAAAATGTGCATCGTTCGGTTTTTTATTATTAGGACGAGGCAGTAGCAGCTGTGCATCTGTGTGCTCAGTCAGTGAGTTTATGAAACGCATCTGGGTTTATGGGAATACGTAATGGCAGAAACGGTGGTTAAAGAAGCTAGAATTGTTTAATCCTTGAAAGCACGTTTCAACAATGAGGTAAACCTCCGCGATGGAGTGTTCGAACGGAAAACAGGAGTTAGAGGATTGTTCACCTTTGTTGTGATAGTTGTGTTGGGAAAAAAACCGCTCCAGTCATCCTGTGCATATTGTCTGTGGGCATTAAACGTTGCCTAAAAATGTAATCTCTATAACCAACTTGAATCTGAACTACCATACTGAATAATGGACAGTCAGGAAGCTACAGTAGGTGTGTTAACCGAAAATTGAGAATACGTTTTCAATTTTAAAAAAAATTCTTAAGTAGGTTTTTACTTTTATACATCATGCAGCCTAATTCCAAGGCATTTAAATCACGTCAGTATGCCGACTTTTGCATAAACATCTCTCTGGCCTCCTGCATAAAATTCACTCTGCAAAAAAATGACTGCTAATAGAGGTGAACAGGCGAGTTCCAGGAAGCAGTTCAGAAGAGGAGGAGGAGGAGGAAGAAGAAGAAGAAGAAGAAGAAGAAGAAGAAGAGGTGATCACTGGAACATGGTGTTTGGTAGCCTGACGTTTCAGATTATCTCTCGAACCCATCATCAGAGACCTTTGCAGCAAATATGAATTGGGGTACAAGGTGCACGGTATTTATAGGGCGTGGTGGCCAGGCAACCACGGGCCTACAATGGTTGTCAATCTTCGTGTTCATCCCGAGGGGTCGTAGTTAATGCGATGATTGTTTTTTGGTCCGTTCCCGAGTCATTAATCGCCGTGATTTTATCAGCAGTCAACTACGACCCCCAGCGATGAACACGAGGACTGCCAAGGATTGTAAGCTTGCGGTTACTTGGCCACCCTGCCCTATAAATACCGCGCATCTTGTGCCCTAACTTCTCTTTTATGCAACCGTCTCTGATGATGGGTCCGAGAGAGAAACTGGAACATAAAGCCGAAAATCAGCATGGTCCAGTGATACACTCTTCTTCTGAATCAATAAACTTGCATTCACGCGATCAATGAGCACTGATAAATAATAAGTCATTTTTAGGGAGAATGACTAAGCAGATAGGAAAGTCACCTCGCCCAAAAATAGGTGCCCAGAGAAGGAGCCAAACAACCGAATTCTCAAATTATTGGTGGGTTTTCTATCGCCGAAGTTGCCAGGATTACGGCTACAAACCATGCTTTGTTTCTAATCATTTGAAAATTCAGAGTATTCCATGTGTTAAACACATACTCGACAAGGTTGTAAGCTCCACAACGTCTGTCGTTACAACAGGAAAATAAGAAGAAAGGAGCTTCCTGGGAGCATGCTTATGAACGCTTTAAAATTATAAGTGTACACAGTAGTTCCCTTCTTGTACCATATATCAATGGATTCACCTTTTCGAAGCTCCATAGAGGACAGCTCAAGACAATATAGGATTCCCTTGCGGTCCCTTTAAATAGACCCAAAAAGCGCAATACCTCTAAAGCGGCGCAAAACTGTCACATATCCGGTATAGTCGGCAATTGCAATCAGCAGAACAGTTTTAAAACGCAGAATGCAAAATAGAGGATTCCTGGAATCATTAGTTCCACTCGTTTCCAACTGCACATCGAACCAGAGGCTCAATCTCTTAGCCAGACAAATTCGGGCTCGACGCTTTGGTGTGGAAGAACATCGACTTATTTTTGTTGGCAACTATCGTTGCAGTAGTGCAGAGGACTGGAGCCAAACTAGGGAGTCTATATGACTGTCTCGCGGTGAACTTTTCCTGACAGCAGGTGCTTCCTAATTCTATTATGGCCCATAAGGTGCCCTGCCTCTTTGAGAAATTCTTTTTCTCAAGCACAAGCGTACAACATAGCTGATTAAATTAAAATGATGGATTGACGTTATCATGATAAATTAAAGAAGTTAGCGTGTTAACTTTATGAGTGTTTAATCACCGTTACAGTTTGCCTACCAATCACTTCACCTACTGGTTCAGTTCACGTTCGTTTTGTAGTATAAGGCCCTCAAGCAAGTAACTCCAGTGTTCAAATGTCGGTTTTCGAATTAGGAAATCTGAAATGCAAGCCATGCATATATTCGGCCATGGAAACTGCAGAGCCTCGCACATGCATTTGAAAATAAAATTTTGACAAATAACCGTGGGAGAAATTCCATTATGCGGAAAGGATAGTTGGCAGTAGTGGCTGCTTCAAACGCTTGTGCTGAAGTAAATTTAACGAGAAAATAAGTTACCAACATTATTGCCCTCACATCTATTGCAGATTTTTAGGAAAAATATGTGATATCTTCTTAATGACAGAGGAAAGTTGGATTTCTCGTACACTGAAAGCATATAGCTTGTAGGCTGGAAACGCTAAACGTAAACGAATGGTAGATCAAGCTTAACATTTTGCGGGAATCAGAAAACCTGTTTAAAAACTAAACATACCCATCCTTTGAATATAAAATTTAAAGAAGACTTTATGTTTTACAAATTGAGTACAAAAAAGAATATTGTTGTCTATATTTCTATAATATATACTTGAATTTACAAAGGAATAAAAAAATCAATTTAAAAGTGCCCGTTACTTAAGTAACCATTTTACTCCGTTTGGTTTATGAGGTGACTGAAAAGATGTGCATTAGAAAGCCGGATTTCTCGCGTTTCTGAATGATCTTGGGATTATGCTCAGAGCTAAGTGATCTTGCAACCCCACTTTAGTAATCCTTCCTAATCAAAAACATATTTGAGCATTTTCTGAGATCGAACTTTTCACAACGCATACTGGAACTTATCATATTTTTAATGTTTGACAGCAATGTTTACTGATCGCATCACCACAGTTTCAAGCATCAGAATATGGCTGTGAAGTATGCAATGGAATTGCCAACCAATCCTTGGACTATCTGCACGTTTAAACTGCGACCACTTTGCCGAAATCGCGATGGTCATCCGCGCTGTCCATTGGTCGATCGGCTACATTCTGTCCGTGACGGTACTGATATGACTGGCACTCGGGCTGTAACGTAAGAATTGTCCTAGACTTGAATTCCCATTTTCAAATTTGTCGCAATACTGTCAACATGTTTGGAGTGCCCCTTTTGCAGAAAATGTTGACACACTGAAAATAAGAAAGGTTACTCTCTTTATCTTTTAAGGTACTGATTTAAAGGTCAGTAGATGACCTGACTCATTAAAAATACCGGAATTTACGAAAGATTGATAACAAATCACAAACTGGCACCAAAAAATGTACAAAAATTTTTGAATAATAATGAAAAAATTTAGAAGAAATTAAAACTTAAATTAAATATGAAAATTATTACTATTTTATTTAGAAAGACAAACTTTGTTAAAAGCAGTGAATTCCGAAAACGCGAAAATCGCTGTAACTGTTAGTAATAGATTAAAATAGAATGTATCAGGTGAAATCATAAGCATACCATTTTGTTATTAAACGAACTTTCCTTTCGTCAACTTTCATATGTATTTCTGGTATTGGATTACAATTCGTTTCAGATTTTCCTCTAAATACCGAGGAATTCTTCATGATTTTTCAGTCTTATCAAGTGATTGGCCACAAATTTAGATTCCCTTCAAGTTATTTATCAAAACTTTCGAAATAAGATATTTCTTAAAAGCAGTCACCTCTTTAAAAAGCCCTTAAGTTAGATATTTTGCTGACGAATGTCCGTAACTTACCTTTTTGCAAGGGTATGTCAACGTAAAAACGATAAAAACTTATCGGTTTTTATTTCTCTAAAAATAAGTGAAAAATTTCCTGCTAAAATGAAAATAGAGCGTTTTTCACTATATTTGTTTGCTTTTAGCCCTTGTTCTAAGATTGCAAATGTTCATCAGAGTGGTCGAATAGATACAAATATTTTGCGAAAACTGCTAGTATTCTGCCCGTCACGTTTCTTAATTACGCCTTCGCAGCAACTATTTTATGCAAAAACCTTGCCACAAGCTTTCTGAGCCTCAAATGCACTCAAAAAACCCAAAATAACAAGAGTAAATATACATTAAAATACTCACTCAAATTTTAATCGAACATTGTATGAGTTGGGTCATGTACTGTAGGTTCCTTCCCAATTACCGCCAGCCACATTCGCTTGTAATATTACCTTTTTTGCTCAGGACAATAGTCTCTAAAGTCGCAGGTGTCCCGATGAAGGAATTACTGATTTCCGCACGAAATTTATTAAGTCAGGGATAGAATGGTGCAGGTTAGGCAAAAATGGTTCACGAAACTGGAAATTTATGACAAAGTAGTGATAAGGTTGATTGTCGCGATCGATGACGTTAAAATTTTAACCCACGAAGTTGGCGGAGCGTCTATCGCACTCTCTCCTCCGTAACCCAAAAGGTTCCAGTGGCAAACCAACGTCAGGGCTACGCGCGGTGGGCTCGGGCACAGTGAGTGACTAGGCTCAGCAGCCTGTCTACGCATGCCTTGTCTGCGCAGAGGGTGCGAGGTCGTAACAGAAGGGGGGACTTGGATCTCATTTTCGTGGGAGTGCCATAGAGGCTACATTAAGAAGGAGCCATCACGCCGGTCCTCGAACCAGTCACTCCATATACACCGTAGAGGCCATAAGGACAGAATTTCCCAGTCACCTGCAATGTGGGTTCCCACCCGCGGTAGCCCGTACACGCCAGCTGCCAGTTGAGGAGAGGGAGAATGGATGCTGACCCGTTTGGTTGACCACGGCAGCTTACCGTGTGGATGTGTACATCGGTTTGTGCCCATCTTCGGGCGTAGTTGGCTCAAGAATGCATGGATAAACCTGAAACGGTTTCTGTCTCAGTCTCAAAAGTCTTTGCCTTTTCACCACGAGTAATGACGCTACATCCCGATTGCAAAACACCCCTTTGATTACAGCCGTGATATACGAGAGGTCAATTGAAATATTTGTAATGATCATCCCTAAATCGAGGACAAAACCAACTAACCTACAATTAAGTGATTTTACTTATCTCGGCGAATAGCCCACCATAGCGCACTTCAAAAAACCACTACCAGAGTCTCGACAGTCCAATCAGAAGTCGTTTAAAAGTCCCCGGTTAATCAAGCCATCTTACTATCAAAAGAAATTAATTCCAAACTTTGTCTCCTCGATTTTGACGTGGAGAAGTGGGGAATATTCCTCCTAAAGCAGAAACTGAGTCAAATATATAGGAAAAATAACAAAATTAAAGCGACTGGCCTTCAGTTGCTGAAAAATGAAAACGAAGAGTTTTGAAGGTGATAGTATGAAAGCAGGAATGTTTTAAGATGGAAATGACGAAAGTAAGAAAACCCGTGACAAATGAATAGATCTGATCTGCAGAAGTGCATAATTAATGCCTATTCAAGCAAATTAACAAACAAAACAGGGTGAACACGACAACGTTTAAATGGTTCTCATGCTAAATATCTCCAAGACCTACTTCAATATTAAGCATGAAAACTAGTTCACCGATCGATGTTTTAAGAGTTTGTCAAAGTGACACAGCAAGAATTTGTTTGCGAAGTTTTGTCTTGGTTACTGGTCGATCCGGGCAAACACTCACTTTTTCAATTTTGCAGGTAGCAATGGGGCAAGAATAAAAGGTATCATATAGCCGCATATCGAAAGGCCACCCGGTGACTAAAATATGGAAAGATAAGAAGGGTGCCGTAATAAACATATTATTTTATGTGTAGCAAGTGGACTTTTCTTTGTAAAATTATTGCGTTCTTTCCAGAGGAGAGAAAGGCGGATACCGTTGCTTCTCAAACTATCGCCAAGATGTCAGGGAGTATTTCGTGAGTTTTATTATCCTCAGCCAACTGCGTAAAAAGATGGTTTACGTAGTCAATATTTTTCGAAGCCTTCAAAATATGTTTGTTCTTAGAGGTTTTCGGCTATTTAGTGAATTCGTGGAAATTATTTTTCTGTAACTGGCGGTTTTGCTCATATTTAGACGCTCATATATAAATAAAACTATTTCCCGAAGAGGATTTACGTCCAGAACGTGGGCTTGAGAGGATTATGTTCTCAATTAAATAAGAAAGCTTCTTTTACTATGTTCTGTCTAAAAATGGTTTGGCTAGGACATTTCGTAGAATGCTCGCGTCCTCTGTCCTCTTGAAAACAAACTCAGGAAAACAGTATTACACTTGCATCTTTCAAGCATTTCTCTTCCTGGTAATTTATTATCATAAAAAGCTTTCTTGATTGTTTTTTAATATTTTTGTATTATATTTTTCCTGGTTTTAGGATAAGTTCTCGAATATAAATGGGTTAAGCAGTGACCATGTAACTAATAACGTGTTTATTGACTGGTAAATGCTGTAATCATATTTTTTCTAAATTCCATGTTAGTTGGAAATAGCCACCAAAAACATATTTCCATGCACTCAAACCTCACAACGAGCGAAAACTCATGGGTTATTCACATAAATCTGGATAATAGGAACATGACATACAACTGACAAGCTTAATTTTTAAGGTAGAGAATCTTCCGCTTTGCTGAAATTAAGGTGTGTATCTGCATCTTGCCTACTTGCTTTATTTAGACTTTAAAATAAAAATTTAACCTAATGAAGCCTGCTAGACAATACTTTCTCAAGTATATTATTAGATTTTAACCGAAAATCACACGCAAATTCGATCAACGTAGCCTCTTAGCATGGGAATTGTCCGCATTTAAAGACGGGTTGATTTCAGTTTATATTGCCCACTTTTCGTTGATAAAAGAATTTAGAAACTTATTCCGCGTGATAAGAAAGCCTTTTGCGTTAAGCTGACGGTTAAAATGTACGTTGCCCGAGTTACCTCGGAGTTCGGTAATCAAGGTTCATTAGTTTGGTCGCCTACTGTTCGCAGGTAATTTTGTGAACTATGCCTACTTACGCTTCCGTGATCTTGTATTGATTCTGGCGCGAGTATAATTTTATTGAACTTTGAATTTCAACTTGGTTCGTGCTCACACCCACTGTATGCCATGATCCTGCTCTAACGTTTCTGGGTCCCCGAGTGACCTCACGGCAACCAATGGCGCCAATTTCTGGGTGGTCCTGGTCCTGTTGTTCGTGTCTTCTTCTGCGTGTGTGTGTGTGTGTGTGTGTGCGTGTGTGCGTGCGTGTGTGCGTGCATGGTCTTCGCGTTCTTACGCCTAGTTGCATGTAAACTACCCACCCCACCCCTCTCCTCCCGTTTCGGTTTCCCCTTTGCTTGTCCACTGGTCACAACGTTGGTGGATTTGTCCGCGTAACAGAACCGCTTACAACAAGCCTGCTCACTACCACCCATTCACGCACCACGGTCGCGGTTTCCACAACACACCTCCTTGCCCGGACGCGGTGAGTGCGTGTGTGTGTGTGTGCACTTGTGCCCACCGCCAGCGCCAGCAGTACCAGCGCCGCTACAGCTAAAAAAAATCCAGCCTCCGGACCCACAAGACCACCCATCAAGTGGTCTGCATTAATCGCTCGTGGTGGGCGGCTGGTAGGCAACGGGGTGACAATTTCACAGACTCTGGAAGCAGTAACGTCCATCCACTCGCGCCTCCATATCAGGCCATGGGGCCGGCGGGTCGGAAGCGGACGTTTGGCAGGTGTACCATGCGGAACAATGGCGACAGCGTCAGCAGCAGTGGCATCCGTTCATGTCCATAACTCCTTCTGGGAGGACTTTATGTATGACGCGTGACCCGGTGGGCGAAGTAAGTGGGTTTCGCCCGCTCGGAGCTGCACTGCTAGGTGTGACACCTGCCACGTAGATACCTGGCAAAGAGACACACATGCACAGAGGGGGGGGCGCCACTTTTGGAGCGTGGGACTGCAGTCGAGAGGATGGGGGCCAACTTCTTCTTCCTTGACGGCGGTGGTCTCGTGTGGGGAACATGATGGGCACATCTTCTATTGACTTGGCTTAGGTCGTTAGGTCGTCCGGCCGTTAAAGGAGAAACATGCCAACTGCATGTACTTGGCTGCCGCAAACTTCAATTTCGTGCGATATTTTCCGATTACAAAACCATAAGTCTACTCAGGTAGGAAAGTTGACAAATTCAATAGTCGTAGAGGCAATAACACCCAGCATGAGCAAATTTAGCAATAACTAACCATTTTCAACTTCACAGCGAAGAAAGTGCCCACATTTTAGACTTTTAGGGAGCGACTCTCCTAGACCGAGACAGCCCGAAGGCCTAAAGACCTACACCTCAGGCGGGTTTTATAGAAGACAATCAGGGTAGGTGATAGGTTACCATTCCCCTCCGACCTACGAGGTCTTGTATCAGTTCTCACGAAGAGCTCACACAGTAGTGGATCTGAAGCGAGTGATCAGAGACAGACCGTCCAAGAGCTCATTCAGCGGGGAAGCCGGCAACCACATTTTAGGATGGAGCATACTTAAGTCAGGAAAATTGACTGAAACTACTCCAAGACAAAGTTGGTGTGTTCTGGTAAAGTCGCGCAATATCGTTTTTTCGCCTTAAAAAGCAACAGTCAGGCTTTGATATTTTGCGATGCTGCAGAATCCCCTCCGCCCCGCTATAGGACCCTCAGACCATTAATCTAACTCTTTATTGCTGCTACAATGCACCAGCTCCCAATGTTTGCCTTCACGAGCACTCTTCGATGACGTTGTTCCAGACAAGTGGATAGGTGGACTTGGATGTATTGCTTACATATTTCAATTAGGGGATTCCAATGAACCTTTTTGTAAAGTGATTTTAAACTGCTGTTTTTGATGTAAAATTGAATTTGGGGAAGTAAATTCGCCATCGTAAGAAAGCAGATCATCAAATCACTAAGACACCATTTGAGGATGATTTCGGGGCGTTTAAAAGCCCGATAAAAGGATGGGCTGTAGAATTTGCTCATTATTTTTAAGTACATAACGTAGCTTCGCGTGCTCTTAAAAGTTCATAAATAATATCTTCTATTTTTCGATCGGTGCATGCATATGCGCATGGAAAAATTAAACTGTGGGAGATTCGTAAACTGATTTACAGCCGTGATAATAAAAATATGAAGCTCATGCTTCCTTAGAGGGGTCTCCTGGTCAGTGCGGCATCTTACGTATAAGATTTTTCTTATATAATTTTTCCTAATACTTTACTTGCTAGCAAACTTTTGCCTCAACCTTACAACCGTGTGGGCGACCACGCAGACGGTTTAATTTAAGGGCATCATTATTTTGTGTTGGTTTTTCTACACATGCAGTAGGTCACACTGTCTTGGCCTCAATACTGTCAGTGGAGGATCCGTGTATACTCAGAGGCCTTCTTTTTTCTAACAATCCTACCGTTTGTCAGCAGACTGGAAGGAAGCAAAATGTATACGAATAATCACAGTGTTTTCTCATTACTTCCGAAAGCTTCTAGAACTACCTGTTTCTTTCACGAGAGAGAAAACTAGCTGTGGCTTATTGAGGGAGGTTGAAAACTGTATATTCTACGGGGGTGATAACTCCGAGCTCTAACGGGCTAAGGCCGGGTCACAGACAACACGGCTCCCTGACTGCCGTCCTCAAATTCTGTTCACAAGAAAGTGATTGCATGAAACTTTAGGCCACTAAATTCATTACCATGGGCCCAAAACTAACATAAAATATGAAGTTAAAGGAATATCTAACCGTAAGGAAATATTTTATTTGTTTTGCCCGAACGTTTAATAATCTAGAACTCCCTTTTTGCAATGTGCGTGGGGTTTCCTGCCTTCCGGCAAATTTAACCCACACATATTCTCTTTGGGGATCGTCCATTTAACAGTATTAGAAAATCGGATTTTCTTCTAACAGGCTTCAGGAGCGAAGGAGACTCAAATTGATCGCCCTATTGGTTCTGCGAGGTCATTGCCAGGGAACTGAATTGTCCATTTTACCCTTTTAAATTTATTCTAGTGTTAATCCTCTTTTCGTAAAATTATCCCTATTTATCAAAAGTTTTGCTCTTTCTCAGTATTTACAGGTTTGCATGTATTAATAACATTCTCTGCATGGTAATATCAGGGAATTTCTATGCCAAATTAAAAAATTATCATCGCATTGCTTAGAAAATGAAGCTGGTCTTCTTTAGAATTGTCGCCCATAAAAGATAAGGACGCTATAACAGCCGATTTTGGCTCAGCTGCCCAATTCAACAGGTTCTAAACCAATTCCCAGGCGGGCATATGAGAGTTAAATTGCATTAAATTGGTCTAAAGTTCTATCACTTACTCAATGGATCGACTCTCTCCCTCTTTGATTTAGATCAGGACTACCTCACTCACATGGGACCGACATTCTCAAACAGATCCCGGTCCAGCGTTTCTGTTCTCCTCCGAAGTTCCGAATCTAGAACCGTGACAGGCATTCACAGTGAAGAGTAACCAGTAAGCTGGGGTAAACATTGAGATAATTTTATCTGTGTTGTTAACTTAGTCTGCAGACTGTTCCTACGCTAACCATATAGTTATCTGCTCCTATTGGTTTTTTCAAGTGGAATTTAACCTTCTTTAAGGGGAGGGGAGCTTTGCCTTTGAAGATTGCTTATTTTTGAGACCTTGAGCCAACTATTCCTTGTTTTCACCAGGAGAAAGATCAGCCACAGAAAACCCCGCTGACACTCCTTGGAGTTGCGTAGATATTACTCGTTGGTTCTAATGGGCACTATTTTTTCCTAAAATGTACGCTCGTTTGCTTTCATTCAAGAGAAAACATTTTTATTTGATTCTTTGTTGAAACGCATGTAATTGAGTACAGAGGGCAAGTATGTATTCCAAAGGCCTGACTCCGTGTGCCGGGTCATCGCGTATTTGATGAACCCAAAATCTGTACCCTCTCCTGTAATAAATGAAACATTTTGAGAAAAGGCCGACCTTAGCTTGGCTAAAACTACGTAGTTTGTTCAAAGGACTGTAACTCTTCAAAACTCGGCTTAACTAGGTTGTTTTGAAAGCGGCAAATTAAAAAAGTAAGAAATGCAACTTTGTTAAAAGAAACTCCTATTTAGGTTAACTTTCTATAGTACCTTATTTTATGCAACAATTATTAATGGGAAATTTCTCAGGTGCCTGTTTCTCAAATGAATTCTGGTCAAATGATACAGTAAACTGCCTGTTGGCAGTTTAATGAATAGTAAGCGGTTATCTCGCTGTGGCTGATAGAAGTCTGGCCAAGTATTCATAGCACCTACGTCTTCAAACCTACAAAAAGACTGATTCACTTCGAGGTACTGATTAATTTCTGAGGAACTTAAAAAGCACCAATTTGTAAACTGCAGAATCTACCAGAAGGCACGCAAGGAATGCTGGGGACCAACTGATGAGCCGGACCCCTTGCAGCTGTGTTAAACAACAACAGAATACCGGCGAAACACGTGTCTGGGCTTTTAGCAAGCACCTGTGCTGTGCGTGTGGTTCCACGATCAAATAGACTGATGCACTTCAAGGTAGTGATTAATTTCTGAGGACTCCGTTATGAACTGGAAAGGATTTCTGGGTGGAACTGAGATTCCATCAGTTTTGGTTTTTTTAAACTTTGCTTCGAAACACCGAGGCAATCACCCGAAGCTTCGAACATTGCAAAGGTGCTCCGTGATATTCAACGAAGGGTGGGGGGAGGTTAGCGGTGCAGTCATTGACTTATCTTTAAAGTACGTGAAAGAAGACCGGGGATTTTGCTTTTGTACCCTGTAATTTTAATGAAAAAGTACAGTCAGCAAGTGGCTTTTACAACAACATCCATGTTTTCGACCGCAAAAACAAACTGCTACGTATTTTCCTTTCACGTTAGAATAGCCCAGATTAAGCGTTGTGCTTCGACGTTTGAGTTTCCTTTGTCTATTGCTGTATGGTCATGCAACTTGGTCATTTTCAGTGAAGAGTATATGCACCTTACTGTACCCAGAGAGGATTAAATATCAATCAGAAATGATCAAATAGTCGGACATTGTCAAAAATCAACTTTTTAATTCTCCCAAGACATCGGTGGGGTCTATAATAAGAGCACCTTGGTTGTTCGGTTTACGAAACAACGATACCACGTTCACCTATTTTATTGTTATGTGTGGTAATAGGTACAGTAACAATTCTGATATTATAGTTTTGCTTAGTTTCAATAATTAAATAATACGTTTATTTTATATATGCTAAAGAAGTTAGTTGTGTATGTATCCACACCAAGGAACGCAATTTTTGAATAAATTTACATAATATGAAAACCATTGTACCAGGCAGATCTTTCAAGCTATGTTGCTGTGAGGATAAGTTTCCTGTCACCTTAAAGGTTCGGATTCGGTTACAAAGATGCGTGTAAGGCTCATCATGTAAAAGGGATTTTTAACTTAATGCGCTCGTCTATGGGATATTTCATAACTAATCTTACCACACATATTTTTAATTCTATAAGTCTTTAATTGTTTTGCCGGAACAGACCAGAAAGGCTGACGTGGTCAGTTGAGTCTTGGGAGTCTTCGTCAGCCGGCCATAAACCTTCCTTTAGCAGGGCTTCTGTAAGTTTACTCTTGTTGGTCTATTTTACGTGAAGTAGTCAATGACTTATACAACAGGTTCGCATGAATGATTACATATCGATCAGCTTGGCATCTCTAAACAACCGGACATTGTCCTATGGTGCGCATAAATATCCGTTCCACGTGGATAAATACCTTGCAATCGGAAAGCAGGCATTGAACCTCGGATTTAGGCTGCTGTTGACCAGTTAGTTTGACTTCCCCTTTGGATAGTGTCAACTGTGAGTTTTTATGCCTGGGCTTGATGTTCAGTCACAGATGGTGGTCGTGGCTACGGCATGCCGAAAAGGATGGCTAGAATAAACCAGAAACATCTGGCAGTTCGACCGTCAATTTCGACGAGGTCCACCGTATGCTCCACACCAGGTGGTGCAGGGACGGTGACTTGCGCGTGAATTAGTTTTAAGTGATAGTAGCCTTGCGCTGCAGCTACCGCACTCTCCTCCTCCCCCACCTGAGCCCGGTGTCAAGACAGAGTCAAGAAGACCGGGCGCAGGTGGCTAGCGCGGCCGGAGCCGCCCCTGGGCGTGCCACCACACCTGGCTCGGATCCCACAGAGTGGGAGTGCCATAAAGGCCACATTAAGAAGGAGCCATTGCAGCCTGACTCTCAGTCCGCCAGTCATTCACTACACACAAAACACACAATTGGGCTGACCAGGCGGTCCGAGTTATCCCGTCGGTTGGCAACCTTCCAAGCCACGGCTTTTAGCGCACCGTGATAGGTTCAAGCGCGTCAGATTGTTTATAGTGAGAAAAATACGCTGAGCTCTCGACCTCACTCTCTCCCCCACCCCCAAAATCAGACCACTGCCCGAGCCGGTCAGTTGTCTGATGCGGAAGCGGGCGCAGCTGCTGGTGACCTCGTCTACGTGTACTACGTACACGACCTGCCCCCCCAAACACAAGCACCAGGATTTTACACAACAGGGGGTTTAACGGCTTACATATCACATGTGTGAGATAGCCAGAGGTCACGTTAAGAAGGAGCCATCGCAGCCTGACTCTCAGACCACCAGTCAGCAACTCCACACAACACACATTGGACTAACTGCGAGGTCTGAGTGTAATTGTCTGTTGGCAACCTTCCAACCGCGGCGATTAACGTTACCGCACACTCTTCTCCTCCCCCACCTGAGCCCGGTCTCACGACACAGGCAAGAAGTCCGGAGATGAGAGAGGTCGCAGGTGGCTGGCGCGGCCGGAGCCGCCCTCGGCGTACCACCACACCTGGCTCGGATCCTACGGAGTGGGAGTGTCATAAAGGCCACATTAAGAAAAAGCCATTGCAGCCTAACTCTCAGTCCGCCAGTCAGCCACACCACACAAAACACACATTTGGCTGAACAAGCGGTCCGAGTTATCCCGTCAGTTGGTAACCTTCCAAGCCACGGCTTTTAGTGCACCGTGATAGTTTCAAGCGCGTCAGATTGTTTATAGTGAGGAAATAACGCTGAGCTGTCGACCTCACTCTCTCCCCCACCCCCACAATCAGACACTGTCCGAGCCGGTCAGTTGCCTGATGTAAGAGTGGGCACATTGGCTGATGGATCGGTGTACCCGTCTTCGCGCGCCACAGCATGACCTGGCCCTCATAATGCACACACCAGGATTCACCAATTCAGGGGATATGGAGCAGCCATCGCCGTCTGACTCCCAGTCCACTGGTCAGCCACTCGACACACACAGCAAATACACTGAGCCGACGGCGTGGTCTGGTGGAAGCGTCAGATTGGCAGACTTCCCAGCCACGGTTTCTAGGAAACCGTGATATAATCTGGTAAATGGTGATTGTGAGGGTGTTGTCGATGTATTGGTGTAGGTAGTGTGCGCTGATGTAGCTTAGCCTCCGGTGGTTTACCGGAGGTTGTCGTGGAGGCGCATGTGTCCTAATAGGCCCATACGGTGTGTAAATGTGCGGGAGCAGTGAGGGCAGTGAAGGCGGGTGCGTCGACTGTATGTCGGAGCCCCAGGCACTGGTTCACCAGCCTCCGTGCGATGGATTCGCAGGTGACCGACCAGGCCGATACGTGAGTTGAAGTTGCGGGCGCAGTGTGGGCAGGAGAAATCGGTAGAGGCTGGGGGATGTCATTCATGGTAGTGGGGGTGGCAGGGGCGCTAAGAATGGCAGGAGCAGAGGGTGTGTATGGTGTATCGGTGTTGTCGGCATTGTGCTGTCATGGATGCGCATGTGAACGAATAGGCCCATGTGATGAGTGAATGCGCGAGGACAGTGAGGGCAGTGGAGGCGAAGATCTCTGCTGTGTGATGGTGCTCCAGGCACTTGCTCATCAGTCTCTGTACGATGTATTCGCAAGTGACCGACCAGGCCGATGCGTGCGGTGAATGTGTGGTCGCATTGAGTACAGCTTAGGAGAGATTCCCCATCGCTGATGGTGGTGGTGGTGGTAGTGAAGGCGAAGGCGGTGGTGTTTGCGGTCGTGGGGGTAACAGGCGATGAGTAGATGGATGTGGTCTCTATGATGGTGGGAGTAATGGAATTGATGCCAGGAGTGAGGGTGGGAGAGTCAGAAGGAGGGTTGGCCGAATTTGAAGTAGAAATTGGAATTGTCGGATTGTTGGTGCATTGCGTCCGAAGATGTCCAACCAGGCCGATTCGCGCGCGGAAGATGCGTTGACAGCGCGGGCATGTTGGCAGGGCCTGGGCATTGGCGGTGTTGGTCCGGGGCGCTGATGACTTTCGTTCCGCTCTTTTGGCCTTGGTGGCAGCGATCCGGTTGGCCTTATAGATTGCTGAACCAGTCTTCACTGATCTTCTCCATGCCGGTCTATCCTGGGCGAGGTCCTCCCAGGTCGCCGAGTTGATTAGCAGTTGCTTCAGCGATTTCTTCAAAGTGTCCTTGTAGCGTCGTTTTTGACCTCCCTGCCGGCAAGAACCCGTAGCGACATCTCCGTAGAAAAGTCGTTTGGGTAGTCGATCGTCTTCCATTCTTACCAGGTGGCCGCTCCATCGCAGTTGCAATTGCCTCAGCATGGCATGGATGCTGAGGATTCCGGTCTGCTACAGGACTTCCGTGTCCGGGATCCTGTCTTGCCATCTCAGCTTCAGTATTCTGCGTAGGCAGCTGAGATGAAAGTGATTCAGCTTCCTGGCTTGGTTAGAGTGAACGGACCAGGTTTCCGCTCCGTTAAGGAGTGTCAACAAGACGACGGCCTTGTACATCTTCAGTTTGGTGTTCAGGTGAATACCGTGATGGTTCCACACGGAGGCCTGCAGCCGGCTGAAGGCCTGACTAGCTTTGGAGATCCATTGGGCAACCTCGTCATCCATTCTCGTGTTGCACGACATCTTGCTTCCTAGATAAGCGAAGGTCTCCACGTTTTTGAGTTGAGCACCGTTGACATTGATTCGAGGAGCATTGTATTCCGCGCTGGGTGGCGGTTGGTGCATGACAACCGTTTTGGCTGTACTGATTGTTAATCCAAAATCGGCGCAGCGTGCGGCGAAGAGGTTCATGCTCCTTTGCATGTCCTCCTCCGTCACGGTGTTAAGAGCGCAGTCGTCTGCAAAGAGCAAGTCATGGACTGTAGTGGTAGACATGCGCGTTGGAGCCTGCATACGCCAACTGTTGAGAAGGTGCCCGTCAGTTCTGTAGGCGATGTGGATACCAGGCTGCTCATCACGGTAGGCGTCCATCAGCATAGCCGAGAACATGAGACTGAAGAGGGTGGGGGCCAGTACGCAGCCCTGCTTCACTCCGTTGGTCACTGCGAATGCTTCGGATACCGTCCCGTTGTCAGTGACGCGCGCCGTCATGCCGTCATGAAGCTGACGCACCATGTGCGTGAACCGCTCAGGACAACCGAATTTCTGCATGACTTTCCACAGTCCGTCACGATTCACCGTGTCAAAGACTTTCGTTAGATCCACGAAGGTAGTGTATATGTAAGTTCGCATCTCCTGCCACTTCTCTTGTAGCTGGCGGGCGGCAAAAATCATATCGGTCGTTCCGCGGTGTCGGCGGAAGCCACATTGGCTTTCCGGGAGCAGGCCCTGCTCTAGGTGACCATTAAGACGATTGATAAGGATACGGGCGAAGATCTTCCCGTTGATGTTGAGCAACGATATGCCTCTGTGACTATCACAGAGTTGCCGGTTCCCCTTACGTTTGTAGAGATGGACGATGGTCGCGTCTTTGAAATCCTGAGGAACTTGTCCTTGGCGCCATATCTCTTGGAAGAGTGTTGTGAGTTCTGCCATCAGCCAGGGCCCACCGTGCTTGTAGACTTCCGGTGGGATTGCGTCGGATCCCGGTGCTTTACCGCTGGAAATCTGCTGCACGGCCCGGATGGTTTCTGGTAGGGAAGGCAGCAGATCCAGGTCATTGTTCGTGTCCACTTGAGGGAGCCGGTCAATGGCAGCATCGGAGATGGCTGATAAGCAATTAAGGAAATTTCTGAAGTGCTCGGCTCAGCGCTTCAGAATTTGCGATGTCTCTGTCAGCAGTGTTGTGCCGTCAGAGCTGAGCAGTGGTGCGGACCCCTTGATACACGGGCCGTAGATGGCCTTGATGGCTTTGAAAAAGTTTTTCATTTCATTGCGGTCCGCATACCCCTGGATTTCCTCAGCCTTTCGGATCATCCAGGCATCCTGCACCTCCCGCAGCCGTTGTTGTACAAGGCGCCGGCATCTGAAAAAGGCTGCTTTGGTGACGTCAGTCCGAAGGTTAATGTAGGCTTTGTGTAGTCCATTCTTCTCCGTGAGTAAGTTGCTGATGTCGGCGTCATTGTCGTCAAACCAGTCCTGGTGTCGACGGCGTGCGCGTCCGAGGACATCGAGGGCGGTGGACTGGATGACATTTCGCAGTTGACGCCATCGTGTCTCCACGGTAGCGTTATCATCTGGAGCATGCAGGTCCTCCAGTTTCTCGGTTATTTGGTTGCTGAAATCAAAACAGTGAGCAGGCAAATTTAATAAAAGAGTATTTAACTTACATGGCGGCCTCTTACCTTGGGGCCTTCGTCGGGGTTGCAGTCGGAGCCTCATCTGAGAGATGACAAGGCGGTGATCTGTCCAACCATCGGCATCGCGGATCGCCTTGGTTACCAGCACGTCCTGTTGATCTCGCCTCCGGACGAGAACATAGTCCAGCAGATGCCAGCGCCGAGACCGAGGGTGCATCCACGTGGCCTTATCCCGCGTCGGAATGCGGAAGAAGGTGTTGGTCAGCAGGAGACGGTGTTCCACACACGTGCCCAGAAGAAGGAGGCCGTTATCGTTACAGCTACCGAGACCGTGGGGACCCAGCACTCCCTGCCAGGCATCGTGGTCCGTCCTGACGCGGGCATTGAAGTCACCAAGGACAATTAACTTGTCCTCTTTCGGCACAGTCGCCAGCAGAAGGTGTAGCCGGCACCCACCTCTTCCAGCTGACCCTGCTCAGAGAATCGAGTCTCGCTGGGAGCAGCAATGTCCACCGTGTAGCACGCCAGTTCCCGAGCGACTAGCGCCGTCCTTCGTTCCGGCCGGTTGCCCCTAGGATTATCTAAAAGGGAATGAAAATTCCAGGTTGCTAGTGTGAGTGGACTCACCCGAGCAGCCTAAATAGTATGGGGAGGGGGATGGGGCCGGGGGTATTGTTGTTTGTTTGAGTTTTACGACCGCGTATTTTGCGATCTGCGAGCCGCGGCCGGCTGCAGAATACGTGATACCCAGCATTTTTTAGGGCGCCTTTTCTAGCCCCTTCCTCCGCGAGGAGGCAAGCAGTGCTGTCCCTAAATAGGGCTGCTCGGACATCCCAGACGGCTGCCGAACTCCACTATGGGTTACGATTTTTTTTTAGTGGGAGAACGACCCGAGTTAGCCTGGGCCGCCTACGGGGTTGCTGTCACCCCCACCTTAGGACCTTTTGAGATGGGGGAGGTGGGAAGTTCGGGAGTCAGACATACCGGGTGTGGAAGCACATACAACACCGGAGACCCTCACCTGGTTTACCTCGCCGGTCGTGACGGTTGCCCGGGGTGTGGCCGCTGGGAAGAACCCAACTTCGAGGAGCCACATGTGAGAGCTGGGTACCAGTTAGAGGCGGCCAAATGAGCATTCACCACCTGTACGAGACAAATGGAGCGACCAAATGCTGTCTGTGTGGTGCTACCCCTAACTAGTACCCCTACACCCCACCAGAAACATCTACTGTGTCACGCTACCACTGCTCCGGGCATATTTCAATTTTACTTACCGACTTTAAATGCCATTTGGACCGCAGCTTAGCGGGCCTTACCCCTGGGGCTTTTATGCTTTTTTACTATTCTATAACTTTGAATGAATAAAACTAGTGCTTTTTACATTTACCTCTGGTAGACTACTTTTTCCTTATCACCAAAAGCTTATAGTTCATTTTTGAATAGTTTGCATTCACGCAGCAGTCATTGTTGTGGCCCTGTCCCAGCGGGCTTCAGTATTGATTGTGCATTTTTGTGTTAAAAGTCGGTTTGAAATCCAGCGCGCCGTACATGCAGGCACCGAGTTTGACGATGGAGGAAACAAATGCGGCAAAAATTTCATTTGTGGTCCATTACGTGAGGAAGGTTGAGAGTTTTGTCCAACAGCTTTGTTTTCAATAGGCTTTAAACACCTAAAAATCTTGACCATGCCGATTTGGTGTGGGACCTTAGCCCCTCAGGGGATACTGGACTGTAGAACCTTCCTCTATCGACGTTTTAAAAATGACCAGTTAAAAGAATTTTCAGAATTTCGTATTGATTCGTCCCCGTGGCTGCAATTTTGACGACTTTTTACACCTATATGGTGTTTTACTAGGATGCGAGACCATCTTTATTCGTCCAAGCGCAACATGCAATGGCAGAATTCTACGTGCACTGTATCGAAGATACCCAAGTCTAACGTTAAACTATCTTTCACTCGGCCACTATAATATAGTGCTTCCTTCGATGTAGAAATGACACAACATTGCATAGGTGAGAAGATGTCACTGAAACATGTTGCGTGCCCAAGATCATGCAATTTAAACGAATTAAACGTTTAGTAAATAGGCAAAGTTACTAAAGCCGTAGGCAAAATATACATTGTCGTCAGAAGAACAGTTTGCGAGCATATGCATGCTTTTTACAAATTCTCGTTGGAACAGCACACTTATATGGGAACAGGGTACCAGTTTAAAACATACGATCAATAATGATACAAGTGTGGTAGGTGAATAGAAGTAACAAACGACAGTAGGTTAGGCTTCAGTGAGAAGGTATCGAAGTCACGCGTAGGCTCGCCAACTGGCCTTTTGAATCCTTTGATGGACATATTTTCTAACACACTGTCTTGTTTACTTTTTGAAGAACTGAATACGCCCACTTGAAGCAAATCCTTTGGAATAAACCTTTTCAAGCTCGGTTCGAAAGTTCCTATTGACTCTAGGGAGCTCACCGATGAGCCGAACCCCTCACATTTGCGCCATGCAGCGATACAACATCGGTGAATCATGCGTGTCAATATGGTAAATAATTACGTAGAAAATAGACTATTTGACTGCACATCCGAAGTTTACACTTTTTTTAGGCTGCACTACAGCCCCTACCCTGGGCTGGAATGTTTCCAGTGGCGAAATTTTCCGTGCTAAAAGTCCAAAGGTGTATCTTATTTACTAAGTAAATGAAGTAATTTTCGAAGCGTGCTATGCAGCCTCAACAGAGAATACTTTTGACCCCAGATACTTGTAGCATTAAACACTTGATATTTAGAAGTTCGAAGAACTCGGTGGGAAATTTGCACACTTTTGACAACCGAAATTGCCATATTCGGCCAATGAGAGTGTAAGTTTCGATGTGTAGTATCAGAAAACACGGGAAGAATTGGCGAATTCTTGCAGGCCTCCAAAAGAGGGGAAAACTTATTGCTGAAAATTAGGAGAATTGGTTCAGCAGTCTAGGTGGCCAGAAAAGGGAAAAGAAACTCCTCCTATTTCGGTCCTTGGGCTAACTTCTAGGACGATTAGAACTGGTTAAAGTTAGGGTTTTGGGCTTAAGGTTAGGGTTTAGGTTTAGGGTTTAGGGTTTAGGGTTAGGGTTAGGGTTTTGCTTAAGGTTAGGCTTAAGTTTAGGGTTAGGGTTATGGTTCGATATTATCTACCCTTTCTGGAATTTTCCGCATTTACACACTAAAAGCTCAAAAGTGGGGAGTATTAAACAGTCGTGCAGTTCGTAGACCTATCTGAACATAACAATACCCAGTCTTTCGATCCCATATCACAGCACACACTTTATTTCCGTTTGAGTTTATCTTTTCCGTAGTCTGCCAAAATAAAATTTCTCATTCTGAACCTCTCAGTCAGTATACTAAAGCCTCAAAAGGCCTGTCTTAATGAGCGGAATCGCAAAACACATGTGCACCATGGGTGGTTCACCGAACTGACGACAGGGCTACCAAGGTGGGAAACAAAAGATATATATATATTGAATATGAAAAATCCGTAAATCTTCCCTCGCTAACGCTCAACGGGTTGGGGTGGGGACTGATAAAACTTTCTGTCCGCACATAAACTAAGAGAAGCAGAGGGAAGTCGGCTGCGTCACTTCATTCACAGGGCCCCCCTACACACCTTTGAGTTTGACTCTATCGTCCCATAACTTAACGAGAAAGAGAGGGGGAAGTGTATGGGAGTCCCATTGTCATACTGTTTAACTTTTGGGTTCGGTCGAATGCAGCTGTTACTCACCCGCCTGTCACTGCTAAGTTTTTCGTGGTCATTAATTCCCCCTCTTCCGTTTGTACCCATAGGTATGCGCATATGTGTACATATATATAGAAATGGCTGAGATTCACAGGACCCCGGGGCATGCCAGCGATCTTGCGGATCGCGGAATCTCCCCGATAAAATCCACAAAAGTCCCTCTGTCCCTCCCCTCCCTCCCCCTGCACTCAACCGCCGCGAGTGAAAACAGCTGATTTTGACAGAATCTGACTGAATCGGTGTGTGGGAGGGCTCTGCAACAACTGTTGCTGCCCTGTCATGCCCTACATCTGGGCTTTTTTTACCGAGATTGGGGTGGGAACGAGCATATCAAGTGTCACTTTAGTTCCGGTCCCGGTCATGGGGAGGGATCGTCTAATTTACTGGTCTCCCCGCCTGTCTCTCGTCTTCAACAAACAGAGGGGACGTTGGTCGTATGCGGTATTTGAACAAAACCCCGAGCACAACCTAATTTTTACCTGACTGAAAGTGCTATTCGGTACGTGCAAAGGCTCCAACTCTTTCCAAACTCTGCTCATTTTCCCGTCAACTGAGTGGGCTTCAATTACTGAACTATTTCGGAAGCAGCCTGCCGGAGGAAACATCAAGAAACTACTGCTATTTAGGAGTCACCCGATGACTCCTTTTGATAAACTGATAGAGTTCCTGAAATTTATTTGGTCTTATAATTCGCAACCCAAAGAGCCAAATCTGTAGGAATACGTAGAAGGGCATAACATCAGAAGACGATCCTTACAAATTTTTGGACTTAGAAAAGTGATCGTAACATATGTTTATGAAGTCGTGTTTCGAGCACAGTCCAGAAAGTGAAGAGGCTCAACTGTGCTGCTATTTCGGCAGAAGTCAGTTAAGATCTTTGAACTCCTAAAATTTCGTCCTTTAATTGAAGGTTCTAGGGTGTAGATACGATTCATGGCCTTGATATATTTTCAAAATATGCATGTATATTAACTTCCCACTTGCCCATAATAAGCGTAAATACAAATTTATTACGTATGCTTCAGTTATGACTTGCCATTTGCAAACCGGAAGAGTGTAAAAGGGGATCAAATTCTTCGGTAATGATAGGCGCAAACATCGTGATCTAGTTCGATTTTCTCATCGACCGGTGTAGTTAATTTATCCTTGTTAGGAGAATATAATGGCGTTTCTCCTTTAACCTTGGGTCCTTGGTATATTGAAATGGTGAGTAATTACTTTTTGCGGCCCAGGTTTTCACCATGAGACAAGCAGCAAAGAAAGGCGAATGGAAGCGATCCCAGTCCAAGTTCTGATCTGAAATCGTCATCAACATATTCGTATCAGCGTGTCGAAGGGGTGCAGAGGAAACCTCATCGAAGTTGACCCTAGTAGGAGGCACAAGAAGACCGACTTTGGTGAAAGTGGATATGTAACTATCTGAGTTTTGCTTTCACCGAGACCGGAGATGATAGCGTCCTCATGTACATGACTGTGGCGAGAAGTTGTTCAATGACAAATTTGTCGCTGTGAAAGATTAAAAAAAGAAAAGATTTCACAAAAAATAGAAAGATGACAAACAATGATGGTCACCAGTTTAAAGACAATAATGCGGAAAGGCAACTTGCAGTAGTTGCGACTAGCCGAGCCGAATGTCTGATAGACGAAACCGCATAGTATGCCACAAAAATCAATTCTACCTGCTTCATTATAAAACTCAGCGACAAGTTAACAAAATGTCTTTGCCTGAAAATACAATTCGCGTGAGAATGGTTTCTGTGTCAGCTAGTACTTAAAAGCCGGTTTCTGCAAGTACAGAGTACTCGTACAAAGACTGCGTATGACGAATAAATTTCGTCAATTTAATTAATTATGCGGCATTTAGTGAAATGCACAGTTGTCTACCTGTTTCACACAAAGACAGAAGGCCACAGATGTCTTTGCGGTAAGGAACTTGAATATCGTACCGAAGTTGGGAAAAAGTCGGGATTTCCTGGAATCCTTATGAGGGGAAAGTGATGGAAGTCAGTGTCATTACTTTGACTGAGAACTTCAAATAGGCTAACAACTCATCGTTTTTTCCATATAATGTGATATTATCCAGCAAGGATCTGGTACCTCGCATGGAGTTTGCCGCTGGATCAGGTCACAAACATTGTAAACTTCACTGAAGCAAGAACCCTGGACCTGCGAACATTTGCATAATTTTGTTAGGACAGGAATCCAGAATCCTGGTGTATACTGCTGTAGATAGGGGGTTTGTTGGTTAACCCACAGAAAAAACGTTACTCGGTTTCCGACACTGAAGAATGAATTCGAGGCACTTTTGAGCGCAAAATGGACACATTATGACACTGTCTTCGTGAGAATGACTGATTTGCGAAGCTCTTTCGTCTGCGTAATATCTCTTTCCAGTTGTGGGTACTCAATTCCAGATTATCGGGCCCCAGTGACTATACAGTAAAGCATTAGGGAGTTGAGGGTGGTAGCAACTCGCACTGAGGCGACCTGATTCCTGGAAAAAGCACACTCATCCATTTTTGCTCTTCTTGGACAGTGTTCGGACCCCAACTGATGGTTCTTACTTAAGGGGGCGGGGGGGGAAAAACGACAGGTCAGACAACCCCCTTTCGCACACAGAAAGGTGTAGCTAGTGACCACTTAGGAGGAGACTAAAAAGTAGAACGCCACCTCCCTCTCGAGCCTAGCATCCGAACGAATTACTTGTTGCATGCGCTTACTATGCCCGTCTGGCCGACAAATTGTTGGCTGATATCAGGATGAGTGGTCGTCGAACGTGCATTGTGGAATGGCTGAGGCACTGGCTTGACAAACCGCATCAACATAGTTAAATGCGGTGCCCTCTTCACCAGTGTTTGTAACTAACGCGCTTTTGACCCGGTAATCTCCTTCCTTCAGCGGACTCTCTATCTGTGCGCTGTCAATTCGATGAATTTTACCTGTCAGGCAGAGACTTGTACTGGCCTAGGCTGTGCATTATTGTCAAGCTTATTGATCTACTTGCCTAAGAGGAACCGTGGCCACACTCCTGCGAAGATTTCTTTCTCATCGACACAGAGATTCTGTCGGCAACCGCAGGAGATGCGGTTATCGATCGCTGACGTGCCAGTAGCGTGCTCACCCCGCCTCTCGCCCAAACGCACTGCTACATTAGGCCGATGCGAAGAGCAAAAAGGCTGGTGACACGCGTTGTACGGAGGATGTACGCTACACCAGTCTCTTCATATTAAATGAATGCTGACACACGTTTAGGCCACCATGAGGCGATAAAAGTCGTGGCTTGTATGGCAACTGACGGAGAAAGTCGATCCTCCTGAATGCCAACTAAATCCCATCTTACGCTGACTATTAGGGCAACTCCCTTCGATTAGAGAATTGAAAACTCTTAGATTTGGTTTGGTTGTTTTTTGAGCCATCAAATGTGTATTGCTGGAAGTGGGTGGCGGATACCCAATTGTACATTCGAAGGAAGTTTCGGTATGAACGGTTTATGAGGCAATCCATCTCCACCCCCGACCCGACAAGACAGGGAAATAGGAAAATGTCGTAATGCAACTGGTTTTGCGTTAAATTACAGGGAAATTGGGGATAGGACACGGAATTAGGTACCAATCCTGAAATTTAATGTGATGCCATGTGTACTACGGGAGAGTTTCTATTCCCCTGTCCCTCCCGGGGGGGATCCATAAACGATTCCCAACGAAGAGTCGAACATTGGTAATGACAGGGTGCTGAACTGGGCATCCGACCGTCGCATCCGACGAGGTCCATCATGTGTCCCACAGCAAGGTGCGCCAGAGACGGTGATTTGCGCATGAATTAGATTACAGTGAGCTCACATTTGTGATGCAGCTACCACACTCACTCTCCCGATATCATGGACAAGTCAAGAAGACCGGAGGCGGGAGAGGACGCAGGTGGCTGGCGCGGCCCGAGCCGCCCCTGGGCGTACCACCACACCTGGCTCGGATCCCACGGAGTGGGAGTGCCATAAAGGCCACATTAAGAAGGAGCCATTGCAGCCTGACCCTCAGTCCACCAGTCGGCCACTCCACACAAATAAACACTGGGCTGACTACGAAGTCCGAGGTAAATCATCCATGGGAACCCTTCAAAGTCACGGTTTTTTAGTGCACCATGATAGCCTCAAGCGCGTCAGATTTTTGATAGAGAAAAATTCACTGAGCCGTAGACCTCATTATCTTTTTTCCGTTCCCAGGACCCAGCCACCGCCTGAGCTATTTGGTGGACCAGTGCGAGGAATGGACGCAGTTGTTGACATACCTAGTAACTCGTCTGCGCGTACTACGTACACGACCTGACCCCCAACACAAGCACCAGGATTTCCCACAAACGGGGTTGAACGGCTCATATCTCACATATGTGAGGTAGCCAGAGGTCACGTTAAGAAGGAGGCATCACAGCCTGACTCTCAGACCACCAGTCAGCCACTCCAGACAACACACATTGGACTGACTGCGAGGTCTGAGTGCAGTTTTCAGTCGGCAACCTTCCAACCCACGTCGCTTATCGCCCCATGATATTCTCACGCTCAGATCACACATGTAACAGACGAACCATATGGAGAAGGAGCCGAGGATAATACTTCTTCCTTAGAGAGAGGTGTTGGTTGCAAATATTTGGTGTGTGATATTTATTGTGACCATGTGTAATGTATGCGCTACTGAGGAGAAAAGTGGTACTGTGTTATAGCCGGTGGTGATCTACTGCTGATTGGAAGGAAGCAAAGGCCACACAGTGTATGCGGCTACTCAAGAAACATTGGCTGCATTGTTTTCCATACTCTTACATAGCTTTGATGAGGTTACAAAATAGATTGCCGGCTAGGGTACGGTATATAATTCAACTGGGAAAACTATAGTTAGTTAAAACCCTAACGCCAACCGTGGGCGTGCGTGCAATGGGTAACCCTAAACCTTTAAGAAAACCTCGCACGCAGCCAACACCATAACCCAAAAATTCTAATGCTAATTTCAGCTCTAATCCTGAAACTCAAACTCTTAACCCTAAATCCCAACCCTTAACCATAACCCAAGACTGGTGAATTTAGCCCTAAGATACCTGTGTGCTGGGTATCAGACTGAACGAAGAAGAAGTACTCACCAGATGTACCTATGCATTTTACTTGAACCGTGTGTATTCCTTATAAGTACTTGTTACGAACTTGGTTTCCCAACTTTGATAGTGGAGTGTATATTACCCTTCAACCGGGTCGCATGATAGATGCGCTGGACCACCACAGGGGCTATATCAGGGCATGGCAGACATTGTTCGAGTTGGCTCCCATAACAAATGCCGAACGTGGGGTGGGGGCGTGGTGGCACGCGTAGATGCAGGCCCACGCCTGTCAGCTACCTCGGGGATTCTTGCCTCTGTCTGCAAACCGGGCATAGCTGGGAAAGGAAACAGCGAGTGCGGTAGATGCAGCGCAAGTCTACTATCACTTAAAAGTACTCCATGCACAAGTCACCGTCACTGCACCACCACGGTGTAGGGCACACGGTGGACCTCGGCGAACTCAAACGGTCGAACTGCCCCCTCTACACGCAGGAGAGTCTGTGTAAATGGGTTTGTCCTGCCGCGGCCATTTGACTGCATTAATGGGTCAAAATTGACCATATTGCCGTTGCGCGAATCTCCGCCCGCGACATTGCAATCTAAATGCGACAACGTGACGAAAGTTTTAGAAGTCCTTCCAAGAACCTCAAATAATTTTTTTCCTAATCATCTTTTTACGTGGCTGCCTTGTTTGACAAATTGGAATACATCTTGATAATATTGTGGGAGTTTCGATTTTGAAAACACTTATAATCAAAGGATAAGTCAGTGTGAGGAAGGCAGATTTTTGCTTAGAAATCAACGCCAAGAAAAAAATTGACGAACGGTTGGTAGGTTTTAAGAGAGCGACGACTAACAATAGATTCCCTACCTCATGAAATTTCAACCGAGATTCCGACCGGTGTTTTTCTTGAGAAAGGATTATTTAAGTAGGGTTGGAATATTATTTATCAATATATATATATATTGGTGACACCAACTTGAAACTTTACGAGTAAAACTCCATTTCCCGAAGAGCATTTTTCTTTTCATTATACTATCTCGGGATGCAAACAACCTCTGTTATTCAATATATATATATATATATTGTTAAAGTGGAACTGACAAAGACAAGGGAGACCGGAATGGCCATTTCTGGCTTATTAGCCGTCATCAGCCAGTCATACCCAATCCCAAGTGTGGAAAACCTGGGATTCGAACCCGCGAACTTTGGTAATTGAATCGAACGCTCTACCATTGAGTCACGGGCTCGTTGTTTTGTCGGTTGCGATTGGGTATATGATGATAGTATGTTGCTCACCCATCTGCTTAAGGAACATATATGTTCCGTTGTGCCCTGGAGCTCAGACTAGAGCCCTCGCAGGCGGTCGCATAGCGACGTGTAGCATATGTTGTTAAAGTGGAACCGACAAAGACAACGGAGACCGGAATGGCCATTTCTGGCTTATTTGCCGTCATCAGCCAGTCATACCCAATCCCAAGTGTGCAACACCATATATATATTTGAGAAAAAGAGGCGATCACGGTAATCATGGTTATACTGTCCTGAAGTTTCAAAATTAAACAAGGTTTTATCGTCGGAGGTTAGTATTGTACCGCGCCTCACAGTATTTATAGGTGGTAACATTACGGGTAATATGGGATTGCTAAGGTTTTTGAATTTGCGTTGAGGAGGGGCCGAGTTGGGGGTGGAGATCCTCAGTAATCATGCTGCTTGATGAAGATGGTGGTGTTTCACGCTTGGCGATCAGCCTTTGCCTGTACACCGGGTCCGTGGTGGACGGGGGGAGGGTGGGTGATGGCTTGTTCTCTATCTGGTCGGGGGCCGGTGTTCGCACGTTCGCAGTAACCTTCAGTACCCCCCATCGACCTAAGCTGCCGTCCCAGGCTGTTAATCTTGGTTGCGATCGCACCTCCGTGTGTATTTGCACCTGCCGGATAAGTGGTTGAGCTGGCCGAGGCGATAACTGTTCCTTTGTCGGGTCTGGGTTGTGTAGCGATTGCGTGCGTGTCCACCATGGACTCACCGATGCTCGGATGCACGTTAGGCCCATGTTCACGTTGGCTCTTTTGATCATTGAGCTGCGTCCGGAGGGCTTGGTAGGCCGTAAGAAGCATTCCACAACGATTGATGGAGGTTGCTCCCGTGTGCCAGGCCTCGATTGTTTCCCTTGCCACGCGGTCACTTCCCCGACCCAGAATTTCGGCATTCTGGAAGGCGAACGTGTGTCCAGAGTCTGAGCAGTGTTCCGCCACCAAAGACAGTGGGTCCATTCTTCTTATTGCCTTCATGCGTTCTCCGACTCGTGTTTGTAACCGTTTCCCGGTCTCTCCAATGTAGTTGACTGCGCAGAAATTGTATTGAAACCGGTAGATGACGCTTATTGTTTCACCTCGGGGCAAGGGGACCTTAGGCCTCATAAAGGGTTTTATTCTGACTGCCAGCAAAAACTAAGTGTAGAAATGACTAATTATATAGTATCCATTTTTATCATTGATTTTCGATGCCCTTATACATGCAATAATTTTTCGAAAACATGGGCAAAAATGTTCTTTCTTGTACTAATTTTGTAGGAAATGACGTCTTCTTTACATTTCATACTAAAAAGCGCGTATTATTTGATTTTTTTAAATATCTAGATATGAAACTTTTAACCTCATGAAATTTCCATTCCTAATACACTGTATTCGTCCATTTATTAATTTTGCTTAAAACGTATACAACACGGTCCACATTTATTACAAATTTTTGTCCGTGCTATTTGACGTCTTCCTTGTAACTTAGGGAAATGCGTGATTTTCAGTCGATAGAATGTACACAGCGCGTAGTTTATAAACCCTGAACGTAACCATTTGGGGTTCAAAATAATTCGTAAATTTTGAAGGTTTTTGAGGATGTCTTGAATGGCCGCCTAAACAAGGCGTGGGAAAACGAACAGCCCACAATACCTCTGGCGTTGCGCTTACTTCCATGGAAATGCTGTTTAGGACCAAGGTGAGGGTTGATTTAAGTTAAGGACAGAGTTGGGGTTTGAGTCATGATCAGGCTAAGAGTTAAGGGTATAAGTCTGTTAACTGTAGGGTTTAGGTTTATGGTACGGCTAGAGTTAAGCTTACAGAGACAGTTTACAGTAGCTGTCCGAAGTCATGAAATCTTATGTATTTCATGAGTTAAGCGAAATCAGCGCATGATGCGTCTCCCAAATTTTTACAGCAATAAAAAATCAATCGAGTGAATAAAGCAGCAAAAGTAGACTCACTTTTTCAGAGATTTGCACATACACATTCCTGAAGATTAAGCGCCTTAAGCCGTCATCAAGCAGCATAACGTGGAAGTGTATATTCCAACGCCGTTTCACGAGAATTGGCAGTTTTTCTTCCGTCTTAGATGCGTTTGAGCAAGGCAAACAGATTTTCACTTGATTGCGCCGATAGGAACGTCACAGGAATTTAATATTTCATAAGCTCACATGTTCACAGGTCGATTGCTGACTAATAAATTTAAATTTAAGCATCAGGTGCAATCGCAAACGTACCATTTGGTGTATATAAAGATGAATTTTTATTGTTACTTTTCGTTATAACTATTTCGGGTTTTCTATTACGATGAGTTTCAGGGCGACTAGGTCCATTTCCCGCACCTCTCCCAGTGTAATGCAGCCCTCGTTGACGACAAAGAATGCATCAGTGTGCTGTCAACCCTGCGGAATGAATTCTCTTTTCGCTTCACTGATGTGCGTTCTCGTTCGCAAGAGTTCAAGATTGCCAGCACTCCTTTTGACTTTCCCTATGATGTGCAATTGGAGTTGATTGAGCTGCAGGCTTCGGACATTCTCTTGTCCAAGTTTACTTCTTGCACTACTCTCATTGGCTTCTACCGTCAGCTGCCACATGCTCAGTTTCCAATGTTGTTAGCCCGTGCCAAGCGTGTGATCGCAATGTTTGGCAGCACTTATTCGTGCGAGCAGCTGTTCTCCAAAATGAACTTTTGTAAGAACAAGCTGCGCTCTCAACTCACTGACAATCGCCTTAATAACATTCTGTTGCTGAACTCCTCATCATTAAAACCTGATATTGTATCTTTCTCTAAGAGCATACAACATCAGGTTTACCATTGATCGTACTGTATTTTTGAATAATAAACGTTTCCTTGGACACCTTGTTTCCTCTGGCCTAGTGTGCCTTCTGGACCTCCTGAAATGGCCTAGTAGTCCGAAAAGTTTGCCGACCCCTGAGTTAGACAATCTACTGTAGATTTAGATTAAGGTTAATGTTAGCGTTAAGTCACGAGTATCTTTACCTTCCTGAAATTTACCTTAAGACCATCTATTTTAAGCGGGCGTGGTGGTTCCTATTCCTGTTTTCTGCTATGGCGGCTATGCATGGCATATCTACTGTTTTTAGAAACTGAAAGATTTGCTTTCTTCCGGGATAAAATGTATAGAAGACGTAATTTGCTACCTAACAGGCACAAGGAAGATGCTTTTTGCATTTTTTAGATAACAGATATTCGAATTTCCAAGTGCATCGAAAATCACTGCTGAAACTGCATGCTACTTAAATAGTCAATTTTAGATAGTGTAGTTTTTGTAGACGGTCAAAACGTAGCTCGTTCAAAAGCCGGCATTCGGAAATAATAGAAATATTTTATGATTAGTCTACAATATAAGTAATATTACAACCCTACCTAAATAATCTTTTCTTGCGGAAAGCACATTAGAATTTCAGTTGAAATTTCATGAGATAGCAAACCTACTATATATTTAGGATGGAACTTCGATCTCTACCCATACCGCAGAAGTTACTCAGACTTCTTATGTCAAAATTTGACAAGCTTCTCAGCAGTATACCTATAAACCAACCTTTTCGGCCGGAAAAACCCACATTCCATTATGTAGGTGCCTTTCGTCGTAGTTGAAAAGTTTGGATTGATTAGAGGAGAGCTAGATGGATTTCAGGGGGCATCCATTGTACTCTTGCGTGCCCCGTTTTATGGCAAACTTGACCCTCCCAATGCTTCTCTAAAATAATGAAACCTAAGCTGTAAAATCTTATGGTGAGTTGGAAATTAGCATCCCGGCATTGTTAGCTGAGCTGTGAATGTCACATTGTCCCCTTTCAGAATAAGACCACCTGAATTGACTTGCAAGGAGAAATCATGCACTTTCAACTAACACGCTTGGCTGGAAGTCTATGCAAACTTTAAAGGATATAGCACCCAGAAATCACGAAGGAGACGAAGAAGAAGAAGAAGAAGAAGAAGAAGAAGAAGAAGAAGAAGAAGAAGAAGGAGAAGAAGAAGAAGAAGGAGAATAAACCCGGAAGTCGTAGAGGAAGGAAATGGTGTGGGCATTTTACTCTCATGGTTGTGTTCCCGGGAGAATTTGCCTTTATAGGAAGCGTTGATGCTTGTCAAACATACGTTATCCGGTAATAATTGAGGATGATTGGAATACTGAGATACTGAATCTCGTAACTCGGGCAGTGGTCTGTTGTTTGCACTGGGCCTTTGAAAACGGAAGCTCGGTCTTGTGAAAATCGGCGTTTTTGGAATGCAGAGAAAAAAACCTAGTTACTGGACGCGAGTACATACCTACGTTCATCGTCATCAGAAAAGACCAACTGAGGGCTTTTATATTTCTTTAACTGATGTTACAAGCGCAGGCATACATTAACAACCGGGCTCGATTCACGGACACCATACATTTTTCCTGGTATTGACGCCTTAACAAATGTAAGAAACTCGTGCCCAGACATTGTTCACCTGCTGTCTCTTCTTTTCGCGCTTGTCCCACGTCCATCCGAACGGACATCCAGTAGTTTATGTGACTATTACCTTCCAAATTTTCATGTGAACTCTCCCCCCTCCTCCCACCCCTCCCACTACCTTCCTTCACCCGTCTTCGCATCTGTTGCATCGTAAGATGGGGCGAAAAGGGCTCGTTGGTCTGGTCCGGAGTGGTGAGCATGCCGAACGCATTAAGAGGACAAGGCGGGTCTGCCCCTCGTACATTCGCGTGTCGGGGGAGCACACTGGAGGGTCAGCCATGCGACGCCAACCGAGTAGTGGAAAAAAGTTGGCTGTCATGAAAGTGGGTGTCCCGCGTGCCACTTACCCCAGCTTTTTCGTCGCCATCTTCTGGTGGGTGGGACGGACCGTACCTTGCCGCCCCCGAAAAGTAGGATGGCACAAGGCTTGTCAGATGCGCATTTACTGCGTTTTACGAAGTCGTATCGGACATTGGGTGGGAAAGGGAGCAGGCCCGCAGTCTATCCAACGAAGGGGCCCTAACCTAAGTCTGATGGCAATCAAGTATCACCTGTCAGGCTCGACGGCCGATCCAACTAGGGTGAGAGAGGTACTCACGACAGGATTGGACATGTTTAAAGTGAAGACAGCTCACTCCTGTGACGACTTTGGCAACCTGACAACCGAAAGTTACGCGACATGGAGGAAGTAAAATAACGCCTGCCGACATGGCACACTGCAGCCAATTACATGTAAGACGTCGAGTGCACACTCCGGTGATGCCTGTAAACTGGCATTCATTGTAATTCAACTAATGTACAGGGTAAAGATGACCTGTATGACCGCCTAATCAGGACTCGGGAATGGGAACTGCCTGCAATGCACGTGGTTTGTGTGCCCAATTCCGGGGAACTTCGGTGTAGGATTAAGGTGAGGGCTAGGGTTAAGTGTAAAATTAGGTTTAAGTTAGGATTTAGGTCAGAGTTAGGGTAAGAGTCAGGTGTGTGCTTAGAGTTAAGGTTTGGGCTCGTTTTTACTGTAGGGTTTAGATTTATTCATTTACTTTGTATGCACCCCGGTATAATGCAGGTTTTCGTATAATTTTGTGTATAGGCAATGCTTTTCAGAGTAAGTTTCTCTCATAATAACTACTGTGTAAGATCCTATAATATACACCAGGGAGTATACGCGAGGCTGACAAAGTTGGTAAAAGTGCAGACGGTATAAATTAAATGCCTTGCGCGCTCTTTACTCGGAGTAGATTACCCAGCGAAAATCTGATGTGATGCTAAATGGTCTTAACCTCAGTTACCAGAACGTGGACCCAAGCTAAAGTTAAAGTGTTCGATATCAAAAATGTTCGATTATCAAATGGTTTATGTTCAGACGTCAGGCTCCCACCTGGATTGGGTCATTGCCGGATGATGGCAGTTAGTAAGCCAGAAATGGCCGGTCGAGTGTTTCTTGCCTTTGTCGATAACGTTTACCATAGTTAGTCCTGAACACAACTGGATCTCGTGGTATACCTGATCTTGACCTGTGAGGTTCTAGTCTTATCATTTGCACACTGAATTGTAAATTGCAGTCTTTGTTCTATTTTGCTGTAGAAATTGGGAATAATTTTTTTTCCCTCGGCACTACATGTTTCGGGCGAATAGCCTGCCGTTTTCCTAGCGATTTTCTGAACCAAGTCAAATTATTGCGTGCCATCACTCGTTATTCATGCTGTGAACCGACAGGAAGTAGCTGAAAACCAGTTTCGAAATGTGTGAGCAACAATAACTCTTGCTTGACTTAAATTTATATTCGTACCAAACACTGTAAGCTTTTTCATTAGTCTGTATTCCCAAATCGCATGGCATAAAGTCCTTGACCCTGTTAAAGAGTGTTAGATTTGTAAAAATGTCTTCTTATAAGAAACTTAGAACTAACTGCAGTTGAAGAGAAGTTTGTGCGAATTTGCTCATTCCCACCACGACTGATGGAAGTCCCGCTTCCGGGGCCTCTGCACACATCCGCTTTCCTCCGCATCCGTCAACTGTGTAGCGCCATGACACGCCTCGCTGCCTTGGCGCCAATGCACTGTCAGTGATGGGTCCAGATGAGGTGTGTCATGACTACAAATAGGCAAACCTTTTGTTTTCAGTCTTCGAACACTTCCGGCTGAATTGAGCAGAAGTTAGTCGACTATACGCCTGACGGCGTGACTACAACCACGAAAGACCAAGATGTCCCTACCTGTGTTTCACTTACAGTTTTCGGTGGAAAAAATTTTGCATTAATTATTAGCTCCACTGAAACTCAGTTAGCGCTTTTTGCAAATAATGGCATTAGTAACCTAGAAAATCGACGCAAGCTGAAATAGGGCAGTCTATCGCGTCCAGGGTGTCTTTAAAACAGTGACTATTATGACCTTGGTACCCGATGACATACCGTGCAATCAAAATCTTGCCCAAAAGAAAGGCAAGGCTTCACCACAAATTGAAGTACATAGTTTTCATAGAGCCTCATAGCTGGTTATCATTACCTTCAAGCATCCGATCAGTGAGTTCGGTCCTGCGCCGTCAAAGGTTTCCCTCCACGCTTCATGAAACCTTTCTCACTTAAAATATTTAAACATTTCCTAAAAAGTGAACAACGTCCTTGCATGCGCTTCCATGCGTCCATGGCCGATGCCTTTAACCGGTTTATAATTAAAAAGGGAATGTTATTGGTTGATTTATATTCTTGAATGTCTAATTTGATCTGTGTCTTCTCTGGCATACGAGGCGCCGAAATGCAATCGAATGTAAGCAAGACTGCCCAGTTCTCCCAAAACAGTCGCATATAAAGGGAGTCATCCTTCTGGGGCACTTCAACTCCTGCATTTGCAATCACTATAGTTCAGTTTTTTATTTGGTTTTGGCAGGCCTGTTTCGTACTGAGGTGTGGTAATTTTTACGGAATCGGGGAAGCTCAATCAGTAATCTCGCAGGAGGCACTGCTTATCAGAAAAAACTGAGGCCAGTTTTCTGAATCCACCAAAATTCATAAACTTCTTTATTACATTCGTCGTTTACGTTCCTATGGCATGACTAAACCCTAATCTAGAGAGATACAGATGCCTGCATTCTCCTTCTTATTCTACATTTTCTCCTGTTATTTGTCCTATTTTGCTTCAAAGATATTTGCTGATTTTAAAACGTATCGTTAGAATGCTCTATTCGGCTGCTGGTATTTCTTCTGTTTTTCTAGTTGATATTATAATACAATAACATTTCACAACGGTCAAGCAATTCACTGATGGAATTCTGGGTGATGTTTTCCATCCCCTTCACTCTGGCCTAATTATAGGCAGATGAACATTGCTGAAAAAACAAGAGAGACTTGAATGGACATTTATTACTCAGTAGCCGTCATCAGCCAGCCATACCCAACCCCATATGGTGCACCAGCCGAAGTTCGAACCCGCGACCTGTTACTAAGATGTTCAAGAACCATGACCTGCTGTGTCACAGGCTAGTTATCCTACTGGTTTAGATCGGGAATATGGCCAATGATGGATGCACGCTTCACCGATCGATTACGGGACTCACTCGTCCCCATTTTGCCTTGGGGATCCTCTGGAGCTCCCCCCCAAAAAAAAAAATTCAAGACAACAAGTCTGTTGCACAGTGGGTTAGACCGTTGGACTTTTAATCAACAGGTCCTGGGTTCGAGCCTCGGGTTGTGCGCCACCTGGGTTTGGGTGTGGCCGGCTGGTGACGGCTAATTAGCCAGAGGCGGCCATTCCAGTCTCCCTTGTCTTTGTTGGCAAGGTTCAGCTGTATAAAATACTAGACGCTGTGCGGCTGCTGGTGGGGCCCCAGAGTGTTCCCCAGGGCAGAACGGGAGGAGTTGGTCCTGTAACCGATTGGTGAAGTGTCCATCCGCCAATGTCGGATCTGTTTGCTGCGAAGTCCTCCTGACCCACTTGTTGAGTTTTCCGACATGCAGTACATCGGCATGTCAGTGTTCCGTATTGCAGTTTCTGGCACGCTATGTTACGTGTAAAGAGACAAAAAAACATAAAATGAAACTTGAACTGTGTTTCCCAATATTGATTACTTATAAATGTAACCTCTATTATTTAGTATCTTTCAAGAAACGCGACCAGGTTTTTTAAAAAAATAAGGTCCACAGGTAGTACATATAAGGGCATATGGCCTATAAGGTCCTATTACATTCTCTGTTACATTCAAACTGACCTAAAGCCTACCACCTGTAACTGCACCTCCTTCTCGTGTTTGCAAAATAACGATGATGATATTAGAATTGAATGGTTTGGTTAGATGCCTGTGGGGTTTTGTTTAATATAGGTCAGCCACGACGTGCCGGAGGCAAAACATAGGTTTATGATGGTTAAAAGGAACTATTGTAGTTAACTGTGCAAAGAATACAACATAAATTCGATCTAACCATTGCGTCGTTTAGCATTAAGTGGCCAAATTTCGACACACCAAACTTTGAATGCACCCGGAATCGTTTTTGGAGAGTCACTTGTTTGAATAACATTATCTACAGAGATAAGGAAGGCCAATGCTGGCTAAATGGCCGGCAACAGCCAGCTATACCCAACTCCAAACTTTGCAACTCCTGGGGCTTGGACCCGCGAGCTGTTGGTTAGAAGTTCAGCGCTCTAAACATTGAGCCACGGGCTCTTTGTCTTGTCGGTTGCGATTACGTATATTAACAGTGCTAGATAGGTGCTCGACGATCGTATGAATGAACCTACACGTCCCGTTGTGCCATGTCTTTGGCGGTACTGTCATTCGGTCTCTAGTACAAATTACTGTCCGGCTGCTGACGGGGCTTTATAATAAGTCTGAGGCACCGCAGGACGAGTATTTCTCGTAACGCGCTCGATGAGGGCCCCTCTACCAAGTTGACCTGTTTATTGTGTCATACAGGTTGACCCCTATGATGGGCAAAACGGTAGACGCGTTTGAATAACACAGGGTCCATATCATGTCATGACAGGCTTTATTCCAGCACATACCTATAACAACTGTCAGGTATGGTGGCATGCATGGGAGCAGGCTCACGCCATGCCAACCACCATGCGCAAGATCCCGTCTCCGGGTTTTCTTCCCTCATTCCTGACATCAGACCTGCGTTTGGTGCGCGAAGAGAGTAGGTAGATGCAACGTAAGTTTTCTAGCACTTGAAACTACTTCACGCCCTAGTTACCGTCCCTGCGCCTCTCCTGTTTTGGGGCACGTGGTGATTATTCGGGATTACCTTATCAGCAGGCCTCGTAATCCTTCTCACCGCCTAGTATTGGAGATGATTCTGTTTAGGCACATACGTAAATACGTAGACACAACGGCTAACTATAACTTGTATGAGGCCAAGAGTCATGGTTTACCGCGGCTATTCGGGCTTTGATCATAGCCCACAAAGGGGAACACATGCTTGAATCTTAGTAAAATGAAATTTGTTCTGTGTGTGTGTGTGTGTGTGTGTGTGTGTGTGTGTGTGTGCGCCACAGCACGACCTGGCCCCCATAACGCACACACCAGGATTCACTAACTCAGGGGATATGGAGCAGCCATCGCCGTCTGACTCCCAGTCCACTGGTCAGCCACTCGACACACACAGCACATACACTGAGCCGACGGCGTGGTCTGGTGTAAGCGTCAGATTGGCAGCCTTCCCAGCTACGGTTTCCAGGAAACCGTGATAGACTCAGTTACATGGTAATGGTGAGGGTGTTGTCGATGTATTGGTGTAGGTAGTGTACGGTGATGTAGCTTAGCCTCCGGTGGTTTACCGCAGGTTTTTGTGAATGCACATGTGTCCGAATAGGCATATTCGATGAGTGAATGCACGAGGACAGTGAGGGCAGTGGAGGCGACGATCTCTGCTGTGTGTTGGAGCTCCAGGCACTGGTTCACCAGTCTCTGTACGATGGATTCGCAAGTGACCGATCAGGCCGATGCGTGAGGTGAGTGTGCGGTCGCAATGAGGACAGTTTAGGAGAGAGTTCCCGTCGTTGATGGTAGTAGTGGTGGTGGCTCTGGTGGTGAGGGTAAAACGTGCTGAGCGTTGTGATGTTGTCTCGATGATGGTGGGACTAATGGAATTGATGGCAGGGGTGAGGGTGGGGGAGTCCGAAAGAGGGTTGGCAGAAGTTGACGTAGAATTTTGAATTGTCGGATTGTGGATGCATTGCGTCCGAAGACGTCCGACTAGGCCGATTCGCGCGCGGAAGGTGGGGTGACAGCGCGGGCATGTTGGGAGGGCCTGGGCATTGGCGATGTTGGTCCGGGGCGCTGGTGACTTTCGTGCCACTCTTTTGGTCTTGGCAGCGGCGATCCTGTTGGCTTCGTAGCTGGCTGCCCCTGTCTTCACTGTTCTCCTCAAAGCCGATCGATTCCGGGCAAGGTCCTTCCAGGTCGTCGGGTTGATCTGCAATTGCTTCAGGGAGGTCTTCAGAGTGTCTTTGTAGCGTCGTACCTTACCCCCTTGTCGACGAGAACCCATGGCGACATCTCCGTAGAAGAGTCATTTGGGTAGCCTTTCGTCGTCCATCCGCACAAGGCGTCCGCTCCAGCGCAGTTGCAGTTGTTTCAACTAAGCGTAAATGCTGAGAATGCCTGTTCGTTCTAGCACTTCTGTGTCCGGTATCCTGTCTTGTCAACTCAGCTTTAGTATTCTGCGAAGACAAATGAGGTAGAAGTGGTTGAGCTTCCACGCCTGCTTTTGGTAGATCGTCCGCGCCTCCGCTCCATACAGCAGCGTCGGCAATATGACAGCTTTGTACATCTTGAGTTTGGTGCTGAGGTGGAGATCATGGCGATTCCAGACCACATTTTGCATGCGTCCAAAGGCTTGACTGGCAACGCACTACCAGGGACGCCAACATATACACGTCGTGCTCGTCTTAACTGATCGCACAAACTACAAGCACTCAGTGACCACATAAGCCTACTTGGCTATATGGGCATCCATGCAAGCATGTGGTGAGGAAATGCTGGTCAAACCACATCAGCACAGATCTCCTCAGCACACACACGAAAGCATCCCACATCATGCTCCATGGGTACGCAGTTGTCACCGCTTTTGTATGTGGTAGGGGTGTAGGGGTACTAGTTAGAGGCAGCACCACACAGCTTGCATTTGGTCGCTCCATTTGTCTCGTACAGGTGAATGCTCCTGTGGCCGCCTCTAACTGGTACCCAACTCTCACCTGTGGCTCCTCGAAGTTGGGTTCTTCCCAGCGGCCACACCCCGGGCAACCGTCACGACCGGCGGGCTAAACCAGGTGAGGGTCTCCGGTGTTGTGTGTGCCTCCACACCCGGTATGTCTGGACTCCCGAACTTCCCATCTCTCCCCCTCTCAAAAAGTCCTACGGTGGGGGCGACAGCAACCCCGTAGGCGGCCCAGACTAACTCGGGCCGTTCTTCCACCAAACCAAACCGTGACCCATAGTGGAGTTCGGCAGCCGTCTGGGGATGTCCGAGCAGCCCTATTTAGGATAGCACTGCTTGCCTCCTCGCGGAGGAAAGGGCTAGAAAAATGTGCCCTAAAAAAATGCTGGTTCTCACGTCTTCTGCAGCCGGCCGCGGCTCGCAGATCGCAAACTACGCGGTCGTAAAACTCAAACAAACAACAATACCCCCCGTCCCTCATCCCCCTCGCCATACTCTCCAGGCTGCTCGGGTGAGTCCACTCACACCAGCAGCCTGGAATGTTCGTTCCCTTTTAGACAATCCTAGGAGCAACCGGCCGGAACGGCGGACGGCGCTAGTCGCTCGGGAACTGGCGCGCTACAAGGTGGACATTGCTGCTCTCAGCGAGACCCGATTCTCTGAGCAGGGTCAGCTGGAGGAGGTGGGGGCCAGCTACACCTTCTTCTGGAGCGGCCGGCCAAAGGCAGAGCGACGCGACGCTGGTGTTGCCTTTGCCATCCGTAACGACATCGTGGGACGTCTGCCCCTGTCTGCCGCAGGGTATCAATGATCGCCTGATGAGCCTCCGCCTGCCTCTTCGGGGAGACCAGTTCGCCACCATCATCAGCGCCTACGCTCCCCCAATGACGAGCTCTGATGCGGCGAAGGACCAAATTCTACGAGGACCTGCACGCCTTGCTGGCGACTGTGCCGAAAGAGGACAAGTTAATTGTCCTTGGTGACTTCAATGCCCGCGTCGGGACGGACCACGCTGCCTGGCAGGGAGTGCTGGGTCCCCACGGTCTCGGGTAGCTGCAACGCTAACGGCCTCTCTTCTTCTGCGCACGTGTGCGGAACACCGTCTCCTGCTGTCCAACACCTTCTTCCGCCTTCCGACGCGGGAGAAGGCCACGTGGATGCACCCTCGGTCGCGGCGCTGGCATCTGCTGGACTATGTTCTCGTCCGGAGGCGAGATCGACAGGACGTGCTGGTAACCAAGGCGATCCGCGATGCCGATGGTTGGACAGATCACCGCCTCGTCATCTCCCAGATGAGGCTCCGACTGCAACCCCGACGAAGGCCCCAAGGTAAGAGGCCGCCATGTAAGTTAAATACTCTTTTATTAAATTTGCCTGCTCACCGTTTTTGATTTCAGCAACCAAATAACCGAGAAACTGGAGGACCTGCATGCTCCAGATGATAACGATACCGTGGAGACACGATGGTGTCAACTGCGAAATGTCATCCAGTCCACCGCCCTCGATGTACTCGGACGCGCACACCGTCGACACCAGGACTGGTTTGACGACAATGACGCCGACATCAGCAACTTACTCGCGGAGAAGAATAGACTACACAAAGCCTACATGGACCTTCGGACTGACGCCACCAAAGCAGCCTTTTTTTCAGATGCCGGCGCCTTGTACAACAACGGCTGCGGGAGATGCAGGATGCCTGGATGATCCGAAAGGCTGAAGAAATCCAGGGGTATGCGGACCGCAATGAAATGAAAAACGTTTTTCAAAGCCATCAAGGCCATCTACGGCCCGTGTATCAAGGGGTCCGCACCGCTGCTCAGCTCTGATGGGACAACACTGCTGACAGAGAATCGCAAATTCTGAAGCGCTGGGCCGAGCACCGCAGAAGTGTCCTTAATTGCTCATCAGCCATCTCCGATGCTGCCATTGACCGGCTCCCTCAAGTGGACACGAACAATGACCTGGATCTGCCGCCTTCCCTACCAGAAACCATCCGGGCCGTGCAGCAGATTTCCAGCGGTAAAGCACCGGGATCCGACGCAATCCCACCGGAAGTCTACAAGCACGGTGGGCCCCGGCTGATGGCAGAACTCACAACACTCTTCCAGGAGATGTGGCGCCAAGGACAAGTTCCTCAGGATTTCAAAGACGCGACCATCGTCCATCTCTACAAACGGAAGGGGAACCGGCAACTCTGTGATAATCACAGAGGCATCTCGTTGCTCAACATCGCCGGGAAGATCTTCGCCCGTATCCTTCTCAATCGTCTTAACGGTCATCTAGAGCAGGGCCTGCTCCCGGAAAGCCAATGTGGCTTCCGCCGACACCGCGGGACAACCGATATGATCTTGCCGCCCGCCAGCTACAAGAGAAGTGTCAGGAGATGCGAACTCACCTTTACACTACCTTCGTGGATCTAACGAAAGCCTTTGACACGGTGAATCGTGACGGACTGTGGAAAGTCATGCAGAAATTTGGTTGTCCTGAGCGGTTCACGCACATGGTGCGTCAGCTTCATGACGGGATGACGGCGCGCGTCACTGACAACGGACGGTATCCGAAGCATTCTGCAGTGACCAACGGAGTGAAAGCAGGGCTGCGTACTGGCCCCCACCCTCTTCAGTCTCATGTTCTCGGCTATGCTGATGGACGCCTACCGTGATGAGCAGCCTGGTATTCGCATCGCCTACAGAACTGACGGGCGCCTTCTCAACAGTCGGCGTATGCAGGCTCCAACGCGCGTGTCTACGACTACAGTCCATGACTTGCTCTTCGCGGACGACTGCGCCCTTTAACACCGTGACGGAGGAGGACATGCAAAGGAGCATGGACCTCTTTCGCCGAAGGCTGCGCCGATTTTGGATTAACAATCAGTACAGCCAAAAACGGTTGTCATGCACCAGCCGCCACCCAGCGCGGAATACAATGCTCCTCGAATCAATGTCAACGGTGCTCAACTCAAAAACGTGGAGACCTTTCGCTTATCTAGGAAGCACGATTTCGCGCAACACGAGAATCGATGACGAGGTTGCCCAACGGATCTCCAAAGCTAGTCAGGCCTTCGGCCGGCTGCAGGCCTCCGTGGGAATCGCCACGGTATTCACCTGAACACCAAACTGAAGATGTACAAGGCCGTCGTCTTGTCGACACTCCTTTACGGAGCGGAAACCTGGACCGTCTACTCGAACCAAGCCAGGAAGTTGAATCACTTTCATCTCAGCTGCCTCCGCAGAATACTGAAGCTGAGATGGCAAGACAGGATACCGGACACGGAAGTCCTGGAGCGGACCGGAATCCTCAGCATCCATGCCATGCTGAGGCAAGTGCAGCTGCGATGGAGCGGCCACTTGGTAAGAATGGACGACGAGCGACTACCCAAACGACTTTTCTACGGAGATGTCGCTACGGGTTCTCGTCGGCAGGGGGGTCAAAAACGACGCTACAAGGACACTTTGAAGAAATCGCTGAAGCAACTGCAAATCAACTCGGCGACCTGGGAAGACCTCGCCCAGGATAGACCGGCATGGAGAAGATCAGTGAAGACTGGTTCAGCAATCTACGAGGCCAACCGGATCGCCGCCGCCAAGGCCAAAAAGAGCGGCACGAAAGTCACCAGCGCCCCGCACCAACACCGCCAATGCCCAGGCCCCTGCCAACATGCCCGCGCTGTCAACGCATCTTCCGCGCGCGAATCGGCCTGGTCGGACATCTTCGGACGCAATGCACCAACAATCCCACAATTCCAATTTCTACGTCAAATTCTGCCAACCCTCATTCTGACTCCCCCACCCTCACTCCTGACATCAATTCCATTACTCCCACCATCATAGAGACCACATCCATCTACTCATCGCCTGTTACCCCCCACCACCGCAACCACCATTGCCTTCGCCTTCACTACTACCACCACAACCACCATCAGCGATGGGGAATCTCTCCTAAGCTGTACTCAATGCGACCGCACATTCACCTCACGCATCGGCCTGGTCGGTCACTTGCGAATACATCGTACAGAGACCGGTGAGCCAGTGCCTGGAACACCATCACACAGCAGAGATCGTCGCCTCCACTGCCCTCACTGTACTCGCGCATTCACTCATCGCATGGGCCTATTCGGTCACATGCGCATCCATGACAGCGGAATTCACCACAATGCCGACAACACCGATACACCATTCACACCCTCCGCTCCTGCCATTCTTAGCGCCCCCGCCACCCCCACTACCATGAATGACATCGCCCCAGCCTCTACCGATTTCTCCTGCCCACACTGCGCCCGCAACTTCAACTCACGCATCGGCCTGGTCGGTCACCTGCGAATCCATCGCACGGAGGCTGGTGAACCAGTGCCTGGGGCTCCGACATACAGTCGACGCGCCCGCCTTCACTGACCCTCCTTGCTCCCGCACATTTACACACCGCATGGGCCTCTTAGGACACATGCACCTCCACGACAACCTCCGGTAAACCACCGGAGGCTAAGTTGCATCAGCACACACTACCCACACCAATACATCGACTACACCCTCACAATCACCATTTACTAGAGTATATCACGGTTTCCTAGAAACCGTGGCTGGGAAGTCTGCCAATCTGACGCTTCCACCAGACCACGCCGTCGGCTCAGTGTATGTGCTGTGTGTGTCGAGTGGCTGACCAGTGGACTGGGAGTCAGACGGCGATGGCTGCTCCATATCCCCTGAGTTTGTGAATCCTGGTGTGTGCGTTATGGGGGCCAGGTCGTGCTGTGGCGCGCGAAGACGGGTACGCCGATCCGTCAGTTAATGCTCACTCCCACATCAGGCAACTGACCGGCTCGGACAGTAGTCTGACTGTGGGGGTGGGGGAGAGAGTGAGGTCGACAGCTCAGCGCATATTCCTCACTATAAACAATCTGACGCGCTTGAAACTATCACGGTGCGCTAAAAGCCGTGGCTTGGAAGGTTGCCAACTGACGGGATAACTCGGACCGCGTGGTCAGCCCAATGTGTGTTTTGTGTGGAGTGGCTGACTGGCGGACTGAGAGTCAGGTTGCAATGGCTCCTTCTTAATGTGGCCTTTATGGCACTCCCACACCGTGGGATCCGAGCCAGGTGTGGTGGCACGCCCAGGGGCGGCTCCGGCCACGCTAGCCACCTGCGCTCCTCTCCCATCTCCGGTCTTCTTTGACTCTGTCTTGACACCGGGCTCAGGTGGGGAGGAGGAGAGAGTGCGGTAGCTGCAGCGCAAGGCTACTATCACTTAAAACTAATTCACGCGCAAGTCACCGTCCCTGCACCACCTGGTGTGGAGCATACGGTGGACCTCGTCGAAATCGACGGTCGAACTGTCGTGTGTGTGTGTGTGTGTGTGTGTGTGTGTGTGTGCCCCCTAAACGGGCCACGTGGTAGATGCGTTGGACCAACACGGGGGCCACATTAGGGCACGGCATGCGTTATTCGGGTTGCGCTCCCATAACAAATGCCGAACATGGAGGTGTGGTGGCACGCCTAGGGCGGCTAGGACTTATGGGGACCCAGCCGCGCCAGCCACCTGCGTCCTCTCCCGCCTCGGTCTTCTTTGACTCTGTCTTGACACCGGGCTCAGGTGGGGGAGGAGGAGAGAGTGCGGTAGATGCAGCGCAAGTCTACTATCACTTTAAACTAAATCACGCGCAAGTCACCGTCCCTGCTCCATTTTCCCATGGAGCATACGGTGGACATCGTCGGACTACGACGGTCGAACTGTCGTGTGTGTGTGTGCCCTAAACGGGCCACGTGGTAGATGCGTTGGACCAACACGGGGGCCAAATAAGGGCATGGCATGCGTTATTCGGGTTGTGCTTTCATAACAAATGCCGAACACAGAGGTGTGGTGGCACGCCTAGGGGCGGCAGGACTTAGGGGACCCGGCCGCACCAGCCACCTGCGTCCTCTCCCGCCTCCGGTCTTCTTGACTCTGTCTTGACACCGGGCTCAGGTGGGGGAGGAGGAGAGAGTGCGGTAGATGCAGCGCAAGTCTACTATCACTTTAAACTAAATCACGCGCAAGTCACCGCCCCTGCTCCATTTTCCCATGGAGCATACGGTGGACATCGTCGGACTACGACGGTCGAACTGTCGTGTGTTTGTTTGTTCGTCAGTGCGAACGCACGGAGTTATCCACCACATGGGTGACCGGCTGGGAATGCTCGTTTTCCCTGACATCCCGCTTGTGCGCCCCTAAAAATGGCCAGATGGATGTGTGATGGGAACACACGGAAATCAGATCAATGCATGTGAGGTGCTATTTCGGATGCGCCCCCATGACAAGTACCACTTATGGGGATATGTTATTGCATGCATAGTCGCAGTCTCACGCCGCGCCAGCTACCTACGCCCGATCTCGTTTCCAGTTTTTCTCGCCTCATTCCTGACGCCGGGTTCAGCTGATCGGTAGAATAGAGAAGGTGATAGATGCTGTGCATATCTATTATCACAAGAAACTAATTCACGCGCAAGTCACCGTCACTTTGTCCAACATTCTTTGGGGCACACGGTGAAAATCGTTGGGGTAGACGGTCGAGCTGTCGTGTTATATAATCATGCTTCACTGCAATATTTTTCCGCAACTAATTTGAAGTATTTATTGGGATTATTCGTGTCACGGGATTATTCGTGTCACATAAGTTGAAGTCGAATATGATCCAGATGTGGCCAATAAAAACACTGATTTTATTATCGGAAAAGGGTCTGCCAAGGACGGGGTAAAGTCAACGTTGAATCAAAACTTCCTCTCTTGGAAGGAAGACCTTAAGAATTAACGAGGAAGAAGACCAAACCTGTTTCTAACTAAGAAAAATTATACAAACTAGCAAATGGCACTTTAACCTTCTGCAGCAGACCTCGAAATTTTCGCCGGTACTATTCATAGTTGCGATAGATAAAGTGACAGAATCAGTGAAACAGATATGATAGTTCAACCGTCGTAGTCCGACGATGTCCACCGTATGCTCCATGGAAGGGTGGTGCAGGGTCGGTGACTTGTGTGTGATTTAGTTTAAAGTGATAGTAGACTTGCGCTGCATCTACCGCACTCTCTCCTCCTCCCTCACCTGAGCCCGGTGTCAAGACAGAGTCAAGAAGACCGGAGGCGGGAGAGGACGCAGGTGGCTGGCGCGGCCGGGTCCCCTAAGTCCTAGCCGCCCCTAGACGTGCCACCACACCTCTCATGTTCGGCATCTGTTAGCGGAGCGCAACCCGAATAACGCATGCCATGCCCTTATTTGCCCCCCGTGTTGGTCCAACGCATCTACCACGTGGCCCGTTTAGGGGGAAAGAAACAGATATGATACAACTTGGCAGACAGTCAGAGTCTTTGGCGTGTTGTCATCAGGCCCGGAGAGGAAGGGGCAGATTATCAAGCGAATTAAACCCCTTGACGAAAATTGGTCGCAAGTGATGACCGGAAAGCGGTCTGGAGAGCGTTTGAATGTTAATGGGAAACCCACAGCGTTTGTCGAAACCCTGGTAGCGCCTTTGTGCCAGCGTAGTTTACTCCTAGAAAAAATCAAGCCCACGCATACTAGCTATCGTAACCCCATCTTCAAGTACTCTAACTAAGAAAACAGATGAGCATTCAGTCGATTTTCTGTTCTGAATAGTAAAACGGTGTAGCAACTACGAGGAAATTAGGGGACCCATCTGCTATCCGAATCCTCTCTCGAGTGCACCATGTGTCAACAGAAAATCGAGACAACAGGGCCGGACTTTTAGCAGACACCTATGTTTGGAGCGTAATAAAACTGCTGAAGTGTTCATGCAAATCTAAGATCCGAATATGAAATTTCTTGTCTTGATCCGAGTCTGAGTGATGAGCCCTTTTTATAGTTTTTTTTAAACGAATTTGGGTGAATCCGTCTAAACATGGACATAGAGGGCGAGAAATCTGCTGCGATTGATCACTTACCTTCAATGCACACTGATTCAGTCTAGACTTTTCTGTCTGCTTCAAGCGTTCGCTGACTTGACCTATTCTATGTTTGAGAGATGCTCGCTGACAATTAATGAGAGGCAATGGAATGGCCACTTCTAGCTTGCTCAACCCGCCGCAGTCAGACCCACATCAGGGACGATCAGACATTTGTGCCCACTTCGTCTTCAAATACTCTAAGAAAATAGACGAGCATTCAGTCGATTTTTCTGCCATATTATGCCTGGAATAATAACAAGGTGCGGTAACTACGCGGGCCTTTGATGATCCGTCTACTATCCGAATCCTCGCTCAGTGGGCCATACGACAGCAGAAAGTCGAGCCAATAGGTCCGGAGGGTTCGTATAGTTGAAGCGTGATAAAACTCTTTCCTGGGGAAAATATACTACTGCTTGATATGCATACATGCGCATTGAACGGTTATTTTGCTTGCTTTTATAGCAATCAACTTATATGTCCATGTAAATCTGAGATCCGAATCCGAAATGTTGCATCCTGAGTGATGAATCCTTTTTACAGTTTTTTAAACAACTTTGGGTAAATCCGTTGAAACATAGAGACAGCACGGATTCTGCTGATATTGATCAGTTAACGTTCGATGCACACTGATTCAGTCTAGGCTTTTCTGTCTGCTTCAAGTTCGATTGAGCCTACTTAGGCCATGATGATAAGAGCAGGTTGTTGAGAGTTAAGTGAATGAATTTGCGTTGCTGACAAAGATCAGAGTGACTAGAATGGCCACTTTTGACTTAATCGAACCGCTGCGTACTGGATGAGTGTTAGTTGGGAGAGTTCGAATTTCCGTCGCCACAATTGCGGCTGCTTGATTTATCTTCTTTTCTCCTCTTATTTGAAATTTAATCTGCCGTAGTCAGATTCTGATCTCTGATAATGATGACCGTCTGCCAGACAACCGTACAGCTCCTGGACTCATCTTTCCTCCCCATGTCAATTATTTTTTTCTAGAAAACGAAAAAATCGGTCGGATTTGATTATATGACCCCTCCGGTAGGACACCGGAATAGAAAAGCCGCCCTCCCACGTAATGCGGGTGGTCGTTCGCCAAATTCCAGAGCTGATAAATAGTACCATGTCCTAGCCATACTATTAACCCTAAATCAAAACAGTCATAACTTAGAGCTAAACCCTAAACAAAAAGTTCCCTGGAATTTAGCGCAAAGCTACTGGAGTTACGGGCGGTTCCTATCCCCTGCGTCCTCTGTCGGGGAAGGGGGGGGGCATATGAGCAAGCCCGACCAAAATTCTTCCAATGTACTACATTTTTAGCTTTTTGGATAAAATAAACACAGTACATTGAGAGCTGCATGTGCATTATTTCCACGGCCAGGTTAATTTTCAGGTGTTCTACGAGGTTTTATGGAGGTCAGTCAACATACCTAACCCCGAAATCCGGCCTGTTATCACCCCGAAATCTTTGGCGTATGTTACTTCACTTCGCCGATCACATCTCACGCCTCCCCCCCCCTCCCCCCAGTGAAGACTTTATCACTGTACTTTCCATAGCCCCTCGGACTAATGTAACATGCAGCTGCCCTCCACCCACCGGCTCTGCTTCAAAGGCCAGGCCGAAGAGGTCGCTTGAAGCTGATTGGTCGACAGCCAATGACTAATCGCTACCGCTCCGCAAACTCGTTTGGCACTATCATTAGCAGACTCTACAAGCTGCTGTGCTGTCAATGCGCCTGGGAAAATTCCGCTATCAGATCGCTGGGTGTAACAGACACGTGCGCCACAATTAGAGTCCCCACTAATATGCAGTTGGTGTGTGTGTGAAGTGTTACGATTTTGGTTGACGCAGTTGCTTTGCGCACCTGAGGGGACAGAATGCCGGACTGCCTGCTTCTTCCCTCATGCCCTTGCCCTACCCACCCACCTTAACAGGAAAATGGAACTTCATCGACCTGTAGCATCGCTTAGCAGTTTGCGTGTAGGATTATCTCAGAGGAAAACCTGGAGGATGGTCCTGTTGAACACAGGGAGCTCAGTGACCCCGAATAAGAATTGGTAAGGAAGATCACGATCATAAAGTATGATGTAGATTGTTCATTCCTATAACATTTTAGTCGTTTTGGGCAGATTTAAACAAACAGTTGGCTGTTGGTCAGAGAAAGCAGTCAGTCCGCGGAAGAGACTGATTCTTGCGGGGGACTTAACGTTGAAAAGCAACAGAACACGTCACATGGGATGGGCATGACAACTTGTGCAGTAACGAAATGGGAGCATTAATACTGGCAGAAGAACAGTACCAACAAAGACCAGGGGGACTGGAATGGCCGTTTCTGGCTTATTAGTCACCGTCAGTCAGCTATATCCCATATCACGTGCTGCTCCACCCGAGGCTCGAACACGCGACCTATTAATTAGAATTCCAACACTCTAAACATTAAGCCACTGGCTCGTTTTCTTGTTCATGTCAATCGAGAAAATTACCACTGATGGATGGGTGCTCCTAGATCGGTTACGGGACTCAATGGTTAGAGCGCTGGACTTCTAACCAACAGGTCGTGTGTACGAGCCCCGGGTGCTGCAATGCCTGAGGTTTGGCTGATGACCGATAAGCCAAAATGGCCAGTTCAGTGTCCTTTGGCTTTGTTTTTATTGTCCATCTGCCTATGATACTATCCGCTGTGTGGCTGCTGGCGGATCTCGAGAGTGAGCCCAAAGGCAGTACGGGACCAGTAAGTCCTGAAACTGATCAACGAGCACCCATTCACCAGTGCTAACATTGTTCCTTTCACCGTATACTCTGCCAGGTTTTGCATCTTAAATTTAATGATTGTACCGCAACCACACAAACACACATGCTCTCTCTGGTAATTTTCCGGTGCTCAGTGTTGTCCGCCTGTTGATTGAAAGTAGTGTCCCACACGCTCCTGAACCCAAAAAAAAATAACTAGCGGCGGCCTGCCCTCAAAAGCCGAATGACTCGTCTCATATGCAGTGGGGAAGCACCGATAACGGTTCAAATCGGACTGCCCTGAGCGGCGACATTTTGAGGCCGCTGTTCGGTTGTAGGCCTCCGTAGAACCGACTGGGTTTTGAGCGGCATTTCCATGCTCTTACGCTATGTGTGTCACACTAAGCGTTGGCTATAAACTTCGCCAGTGAGGTAGATAACGGACTAGTGCAAAACGCGGACGAAACGAAGATAACCGCTGCTCGGTCATTTTTATGTCCAGCTATTTATTTTAAATTTCGAGTCTAAGGACGTTCGGCTCACCTATAAAGTCTGATAAATGTAATCTATTTCTTCTCTTGCATAAATTTTATCGTTTATTTTCAGTTTTACAGTCCTGTGTCTAGTGCTTACACTTTGCTGTGCCTAGCAGCTGACAAAGATGCGGACAAACATACGTTTCCGGTATATATGGAGGTGAACTCGGACAAAACGTTTGCCTGCGTGGAAGAGAAGGTGCTCAATAAATGCTCTAAACATTGTGAGAGTTTTTAATTGTCGTTGATCCATGCAGGTATCCATCCGATGAACAGATGATAATTTTGCCGAGTGTGCAATCATAGTTAATTTGGAGATGTAGTTTACCAAGATAGCTGCTTACCAAAGATGAGGCTAATGGCTCATTAAACAAAGAACATCTCTTATGGTAGAGTGGTGCTCACCGATCGGGTTACGGAACATGCTCGTTCGACGACAGTTCGACCGTCGTTACTGGCAAAGCCCGTCGAGTGCCCCACAGCAAGGCGGATGCAGGGACGGTAACTTGCGCTGCATCGACCGCACTCTCTCCTCTCTCCCACTCCTGAGTCTGATGTTACGGCAGAGTTAAGAAGACCAGACTCGGGTTGGGACACGGGCGACTGTTGCGGTGTGATTCTGTCCCTAAGCGTGCAGTCAGAGCCCGCCCCAAGTGTGGCATTTGTTATGGGTGTGCAACCTCCAATAACGCCTTCTGTGCTCTGATCTGGCCCGCATGTTGGTCCAACGCATCCGCCGCGTGATCCGATGTGGGGGCCAGGCCACCTTTCCCCCAGCACAAGCGTACTTTTGCCCGTCTGTACTTTTAGTCTAATGAGTCCGCAAGCGCGGTGCCCCAGTCGGTGCCTTGATACCGATACTGGCGACGCGCGCAAATTCACACGGCTGTATTTTTAACAGGGCACGTGGTGCACCTCTCAACTTTGCCACTAGGAGCCGAATTAGAATTGGCCTAATCCTAAAAAGGGGAAATCCTGTGCTGGTAATTTGGGAGTGCCGGTCCACATTTGACGACTTTGGCTTCAACGCCCAGTGGGGGCAGGTGGAGAATACTCTGGGTCACAGACAGTGAAAGGTGTGTTATTGAGAGCTATGCTACTTAAATCCAACCGCAGGAATCAAGCTTGATTTTTCCGTGCAAGTTGCGCATGGATCGTGCCATGCGAACGCGCGAGTCCCAATTCCATCTACGGAATCATGAATGCAACGAAATGCCGCACGAATAAAATGCTTGTATGGCAAACGATGCGTAAACGGGCAGTGTGACTGCCAATCAGTAGAAGTTCTTCGATGACTATGGGTTTAAGGGCCATGGAACTACTCTGGGGCACAGTCAAGGAATAACAACTTCCGAAGTATCAACTGAACATTGTCCAAAATTTTAAATTATAAGTTGATATCCACTCACCCCTGGTGCCCTGGTCTCTGGACTTCTGAACGCGTCGGTGACAGCCTAGGTGGCAACGATCCTCAGAGTCTGGTCACATCTTACGTTCTCGCAAATTTCCAATGCCCTACCATGAAACTTAAAGGAGACGCCGCAGCAAAAGCTTTGGCAGAATTTGAAGGATAATACTGAAAAAAGTAAGGGAGATTGATACGGCACTTTCTCTCCTGGCTGTTGCCACCAGCCCGCGGTATATTTTAGCCAGCTTTCGCCGTGAATCTAATCGACCTAGGGGACAAGATCTCACAGTACTTTATCAACGGGGCTACACTGATTGCGCTGCAGCTTTTCCTAGCCAGGTAAATAAATGCCCTCCCAAAACCAATCTTAATTGAAGTTGCATCTACTGTCGGCAGATTTTAAAAAACAGCAACATTCATATTGCTGGATTAGGGATTAGGTTCAATCTTGAGCTCTGCCAGCAGCCACATGGCGGCTAGTATCATAGACGGATTAGCATTGCCAACAAGAACCAGGGAGACTGGAATGGTCATTTCTGGCTTATTAACCGTCATACCGAAGCCCAGGTGGTGCGCCACCCGAGGATCGAATCCGCGACCAGTTGATCCGAAATCTAACGCCCTAACCATTGAGCCACGGGCCCGTTGTCTCGCCGGTTTAGATCGGGAATATTGACATTAGTAGATGGATGGACCGATCGGTGTAGCGTCATCTAACAATATCAGTATTCCCGATATAAAGTGGTAGGACAAGGAGCCCGTGGCTCAATGGTTACGGTGTTGGAATTGTAATCAACAGGTCGTGGGTTTAGCCTCGGGTGACGCATAATCTAGGGTTGGGTATGACTGGCTGACGACGGCTAATAAGCCACAAATGGCCATTTCACTCTCCCTTGTCTTTGTCGGCGATGTGTATCAGAAGCATTGATGTTATTCGTGATGAGATAGAGGGTGAAATCGGACTCTGCGGACTCCGTCCTTACAGCACTTCAGCGCATTTCCTCACTACAAACAATTTGAAGCGCCTTTAGCATACCCCGATGCGCTAAAAGTCGTGGTTAGAAGGATACTAACTGGCAGGATAATTCAGTCCTGGCCATATGGAGAGCCCGGCTGCACTGGTCCCTTCGTACAGCAGCCGCTAGGCTACGTCCACTCAAATGGAATCTGAAACGCCCCTTCCTTGTTTCTATGACACTCTGGTTCATCGTGCGCGGACCAGGCCTAATGGGACCCGCGTAGATGGACTGTTTAATTTTTTCAGCCATTGTCCCCGATTCCACCTCTGGTTTTCTTGACCACATCATTACACCGAGGTCAGGAGGAAGTAATATATATATATATATATATATATATATATATATATATATATATATATATATATAAAGCCAAAACAAGTGCGTAACACTCACTAATGTGGTAAGGATGTCACTCGATCCCATTTGTCCGCCCGCCAGTTACCTACCGGCGATAAACGAACGTTGTGTCATAGGACACATACCATATATATAGCACAAATATGTTGCTAAGAGTGCAACAGGCAAGACGCAGACAGCTGTTTCACGGTCATTACCGATCATCAGTACATCATATGCCTTGTGCAGTGAGGTACATAAACAAGCCAAACAAGTGCGTAACACTCACTAATGTGGTAAGGATCTCACTCGATCCCATTTGTCCGCCCGCCAGTTACCTACCGGCGATAAACGAACGTTGTGTCATGACACATACCATATATATAGCACAAATATGTTGCTAAGAGTGCAACAGGCAAGACGCAGACAGCTGTTTCACGGTCATTACCGATCATCCAGTACATCATATGCCTTGTGCGGTGAGGGTACATAAACAAAGCCAAACAAGTGCGTAACACTCACTATGTGGTAAGGATCTCACTCTTGCATCCCATTTTGTGCTAGTCCAGTTGCCTACCGGTCGTATGACGCAACGTTGTCAGTGAGTGTTACGACTGGCTTGTTTATGTACCTCACTGCACAAGGCATATGATGTACTGATGGTCGGTAATGACCGTGAAAACAGCTGTCTGCGTCTTGCCTGTTGCACTCTTAGCAACATATTTGTGCTATATATATGGTATGTGTCCTATGACACAACGTTCGTTTATCGCCGGTAGGTAACTGGCGGGCGGACAAATGGGATCGAGTGAGATCCTTACCACATTAGTGAGTGTTACGCACTTGTTTGGCTTGTTTATGTACCTCACTGCACAAGGCATATGATGTACTGATGATCGGTAATGACCGTGAAACAGCTGTCTGCGTCTTGCCTGTTGCACTCTTAGCAACATATTTGTGCTATATATATGGTATGTGTCGTATGACACAACGTTCGTTTATCGCCGGTAGGTAACTGGCGGGCGGACAAATGGGATCGAGTGAGATCCTTACCACATTAGTGAGTGTTACGCACTTGTTTGGCTTGTTTATGTACCTCACTGCACAAGGCATATGATGTACTGATGATCGGTAATGACCGTGAAACAGCTGTCTGCGTCTTGCCTGTTGCACTCTTAGCAACATATTTGTGCTATATATATGGTATGTGTCCTATGACACAACGTTCGTTTATCGCCGGTAGGTAACTGGCGGGCGGACAAATGGGATCGAGTGAGATCCTTACCACATTAGTGAGTGTTACGCACTTGTTTGGCTTGTTTATGTACCTCACTGCACAAGGCATATGATGTACTGATGATCGGTAATGACCGTGAAACAGCTGTCTGCGTCTTGCCTGTTGCACTCTTAGCAACATATTTGTGCTATATATATGGTATGTGTCCTATGACACAACGTTCGTTTATCGCCGGTAGGTAACTGGCGGGCGGACAAATGGGATCGAGTGAGATCCTTACCACATTAGTGAGTGTTACGCACTTGTTTGGCTTGTTTATGTACCTCACTGCACAAGGCATATGATGTACTGATGATCGGTAATGACCGTGAAACAGCTGTCTGCGTCTTGCCTGTTGCACTCTTAGCAACATATTTGTGCTATATATATATATATATATATATATATATATATATAGATATATATATATATATATATATATATATATATAGAGAGAGAAGAGAGAGAGAGAGAGAGAGAGTGAGAGTAAGGAGAGTGTGCGGTAGATGCCGTGCAATTTTTTTATTGCTATAACCGAAGTCACGAGTAAGTCATCGTCCCTGCACCCACCCCTGCTGTGAGCCCCTAAATGCACGTCATCGAAGACGACGGCCAAATGTCAGTGATAATAGTGGTAACAGCAAGAGCACAGTAGCGGTTTCTTTTTGGGTGATTGGGCTTTACAAAAATACCGAATAGGTTGAAGAGATAGAATTAACGGGAGCTACAAAGTCCCATGTAGGACCCAGTGTCCTGTTGAAACCGGTTAACTTAACGCATTATATATTTTTAGCTAGCGGTACCAACGTTAGCACAGTTAAGTTTATGGTGCCATAGAAAACTCAAATGCGTTTCCACGGACCATGTGTACCAGGTATAGGGGAAAGTCCCCAGAAACCTGATAAATCGGGAAGAAACCCAGTGATTTCTTTTTTCCTTCATACTGACGTACTCTAATAATTTATTAGTTCTTCAGTTAATTTCGAAATCATGCCCGCTCTTAGTTAATCTTCAAGTTAACATCTTTTGTCTAGTCTGACACTCAGCATTACTTATAACAGTTCTACCGTGTCTTTCGATCAATATCCCGCCCTGGCCTTTTCTTATCGAGCAAGTTTCAGGCCAAATAGAAGTCATTTTCCCTATGTTTTTAATACTAATGAGAACTAGCATAAATGAGACCGAAAAAACGCTGTGAGTGGTCTACGCTGCTCACAGCAGCCGTCAGTTAACTTTACTCTCTTTGACCGAATATGAATTGTTTTTCAGGAGGATGAACCAAAACCCAACTTTTTGCATTGCAGTGGGTGCAGCGTAATTATTGAGAAAATGACCAAGAAAGTGACGCTTACCAGGCCTTTTCCTTATAAGTAACCTGGTAAATCCGCACTAACCTTACAAGACTGGTCCTATCAGGATCGTTAAAGGCTGAGCTCCTAGGCATTTTTATCGTCCGAAAATTTGTTCATAATGTGTGCGTTAGTCTCGTAGTTTTCAAAAAACCTATTCATTGTCACATGACACATCGTTTTCTAAAGTCGCACAATCAACAGTCTTCATTTTATTCACTTGTTCGACAAATCCTCGGAACATGCACACAAAATCTCAAAAACAAAAGGTATCTGCGATCAGAAAAGTATTCTTCCTCAAAAAGGGTAATGAAAAATTGGTTTTTTTCCTGTAAATATATGGTCTCTCTTACAGCTAAAAAGCTGTCATGTTTGAAAGAATTTAAAACCTTCAATCTTACCTTAGACTTTTGTGGCATGATCGAGGTTGAATACAAACTTACCGTGAAAGTATCTGGAAAGCGTTCTTAACATATGACTGGTTTACGTCCTTAGGATTAATTGATAACAAGGCTGAAAAATGTGTTTTAGCGTTATAACGTAGATTTAGAACCTTCACATCCTTTTAGGACTTCAAGCTCGACTACACTATGGATGTAAAGGCGAAAGCACTTTTAGATAATATAAACTAATATCGTATTATAAAGTTATACTATTTAATAATCCCGTGAAGAACTTTGAATCCTCCCTGGCCGGACTTCATCCACCGCACTCACAGTAAACTTTTAAGGACCTTCCTTCGAAACCGTGTTGTCTCTTATTTAAAAAACCATTCTGAACAGCTTTGCATGAAGATTATTAGCAGGCATCGGTTCCGTTTTCTCATTCCATGAAAAAGGTTGGAATCGTTTTGAGCACCTGCACCTTTGTTTCCACCTCAAAACTGCGATGGATGCGATTTTATCTTTCTCTTGAGGCCATTTTAGGAAGTATATCGAACTAGAAGCTACCCCTGACGATTCGCCCACACACTAAACAGTTAGGCACTTAATTTCTCGCGTTCAGAGAGAGAGAGAGAGAGAGAGAGAGAGAGAATTACAGACTAACAATCGAAGATAAACAGTCACCGCATCTACAGAGGTGCTCTCTCTTCGTGCTCTCTCTTTTTACACCGTCTGGGAGGTGCCCCGCATCTTTTTGGGGTTGGCGTCCAACGGCGCGCACCACTTAAGCTACGTAATATTGAGTTGCCATCACAAATGCCTCCTTCCTCACCAAAGCACGCATTTACCGCAGTTTTTGCAGCCTGTCAATCGGCAATTCTATCACTATTCAAGCGTGCAGTTCTAATGCAATCTGTCCCACCTCTACAAACGCTGTCTGAGAACGGAGCTCAGACGGTGGAGACGGAGAGGGGACTGTCGAAGGTTTTCACCCCTTAGTGTGACTTTGTTGCGGCTTTGTGTACACGCAGGAGCGGACAAGAGGGACCACCAGGGCTAAGACAATTTCGCTGCCCGCTCTCATGTCCCGACTTCGCTACATCAGTCTCTCTCTGGCTTGCTAACTGGTGAAAGGCCATTTAAATCCGGGGTGTCCGAATTCTGACTCTGACTGAGGTCAGTGAGGTAAGGGGTGAGGATTCCGTAGTTCTACTTCCGTGTGACCGTCACTGAGAGAGGAATTCGAGTGTCCTTTCTGGAGGAGAGATGATGATGAGCGAAAAGAGTATAAATGGTCGAACAACTCTCTACTGCAGGCGAGAATAACAAGGAGCACTTACCAAGCCCCTAAATCTGAATCTACAAAAAGATTGAACAGTCATGCGCGCAATAAATCCAGGACTACTTTTGGTAAAGATGACATATATGACCCCCTGAACATGAGAAGAGGACCCACCGACAATGTGTGTAGCTTTGCGCCTAAATCCAGGGAAAATAGGGTTAGATTTAGAGTAAGGTTTAAGGTTAAGTTTGGGCTTAGAGTTAGGTTTAGTGTTCATTGTAAGGTTATTACCAACCTTAGAGTTAGGGTTAATATTATAACTACCGTTTAAATTTATTTTACAGTCATTGTTCGGATTAAGACGGAAATATTTCACAAGGTAACCTTTAGTACTTGGGCTGGGCGTTTCCATCTCTGTATCCTCTTTAGGGGACGATGCTTTTACGCTAAGAGACTATTCGAACCCTTTGAGTCGGATATTTTATGCATTCTTTTCGACCCCTCTTAATGAAAGCAAAGTATTTTTTAACGATACTCATACAAAATTAGGACGCGTCGGTATTTTCTTCTTTCGAAGGACCTATGTTCAGTAGTTTACTATGCTCTCCGTTTGAATGCCGAGGCAGATTAACTAATGTCCTCCTTACTAAGATAGGCTCGGACTGGGGATGCGCCGGTGCCAGGGTGAAAAGAATGTTATGAAGACTTCAGGCAAATGTGCACATTCTAGGTGTACGTTTGAGTAAGGAAAAAGGAGGTTGTTTCGATCGTCAGAATCATTTCTTCATTTATCTGAGTCTTCAGACTCGTTGCAAACATGTTGCAACCTTCATCTCTGAAGATTAACTCCTGTACGAGTGAAAAAGCTCACATAAATAAAGAAATGGTTCAGGATATCAAAAAGTGATGAAGACCAGCAGTTTGTTCAGAAATTTAACCTCTCCGCAAATACAAGGGGGACTAGAATGGCAAATTTTTGCTTATTAGCCCTCATCAGCCCGTCATACCCAACCCCAGGTGGTGCACTATATATATATATATATGGAATGGAACCGACAAAGACAAGGGAGACCGGAATGGCCATTTCTGGCTTATTAGCCGTCATCAGCCAGTCATACCCAATCCCAAGTGTGGAACACCTGGGATTCGAACCCGCGACCTTTGGTATTTGAGTCGAATGCTCTACCATTGAGCCACGGGCTCGATGCTTTGTCGGTTGCGATCGGGAATATGATGATAGTATGGGCTCACCGATCTGCTTAAGGAACATGCATGTTCCGTTGTGCCCTGGAGCTCAGACTAGAGCCCTCGCAGGCGGTCGCATAGTGACAAGTAGCATATGATGGAATGGAACCGACAAAGACAAGGGAGACCGGAATGGCCATTTCTGGCTTATTAGCCGTCATCAGCCAGTCATACCCAATCCCAAGTGTGGAACACCTGGGATTCGAACCCGCGACCTTTGGTATTTGAGTCGAACGCTCTACCAGCGCTCTATCCCGCTCTATGCGACCGCCTGCGAGGGCTCTAGTCTGAGCTCCAGGGCACAACGGAACATACATGTTCCTTAAGCAGATCGGTGAGCCCCACACTATCATATATATATATATATATATGAGAGAAGCTTCGAGGTACAGTTATCTTATCAAGCTCATCATCCCCCGAAGAAGACGAAGAAGAAGGGACGATTTCATCGACCGGAATGTATTTTGACTGACGTTTCGGAAACCCCCTCGTTTCCGTCATCAGAGTTCTGTGGTTCTGCTTTTCTTGACGTTTTCAGCCTTGACGCCTGCCTGGTATTATATCCCTGCTCGGAGTATGAACTTTGACCTCCCTGTTTGCTGCTGATCAGGTTTAATCTCTCCCCTCGCATGACATAAGTACCTGTTGCTGCCGTCGTATTTGTTGGCAAGTCAGCGTGAATGGTGGCTTGTCCCTCGTCAGCCAACGGACTGATCAGTCGTTGATGGCCACGTGAGTTAATTTCAGCCTCGTGGGTGTGGTGGTGAGTTGGTGTTCCACGCCGATTACGTGGCCTCCGGCCGGCTCTTCTCTTCTTTTTCTCTTGTGTCCGTTGTCAGCCATGCTTGGTTTTGCTCAACTGTCCCATTGACCCTGCCCGAACTGACTCGAGCCTTTTGCGTATCGCCTGGTAGGCGGGATGCAAGTCTATGGATCTGTTAAGTGTGCCCGTCGAGGACCAACTTTCGAGCAACAGTCTGACCATCTTATCGTTGGCTCGGCCGATTACCCTCGTTTTCTCAAAGGCGAAACTGTGGTTCTTCTGTTGTATGTGGCCATAGACCATAGACAGCTTGTCCTTGTGGTTGATTGCAAGCTGGTGTTCATGCAATCTTGTGCCAAGGCGTTTGCCCGTTTCACTAACATACCTCGCATCACAGCTTTGGCATGGTATTCTGTAAACTACTGCTGATTGCTCTGTCATTGGTAGCGGTTCTTTGGGTCTCATTATGCGCTGTCTGATCGTTGATCCAGGCTTATGAGCCACACCGATCCCGAAAGGTTTCAGGATTCTTGCCGTCGCCTCTGATACGTTCTTCACATAAGGGATTGCGAGCCAGAACTTCGGGTCTTCTCCTTTCGATCGCTCATGGTTGGGCTTCCTAAGACACTTGCGTATAAAGGGTTTCGGATAACCGTTGGCTTCAAATAGGGCATGCAGGTACTTAGTCTCCTCCTTCTTCCCACTGTCGTCGCTGCAATGTGTTTGAACGCGTTGGAAGAGGGATACGCATGGTGCTAGTTGCCTTCCGGTAGACTTTTGTCCTTATTTTCCCGTCTGCCAGCTTAGTCACTTGTATGTCGAGGAAGGGCAACTGATTTTTGACCTCTTCTTCCATAGTAAACTGGATGTCAGGAAAGATGGAGTTCAAAAGTGTCTTTAAAAACTGCACTTCGCTCCGTTTGATGATGACGAAAGTGTCGTAAACGTATCTGGTCCAGAATTTCGGGGGGAAGAGCTGAAGACTAGTCGCTCGAGCCTCTGCAAGACTGCTTCTGCAATCAGTCCGGATAGAGGTGAGCCCATTGCTGTCCCCTTCTTTTGTTCGTAAACTTGGCCGTTGAAATTGAAGAAAGTTTTAAGGCACAATCGCAGGAGCTCGATGACGTGCACACGTTTGAGCTGTTGGTCGGTTTCATCGTATTTTTCTCGGAGAAGACTGCCAATAGTGTCGATGGCCAGATCGGGCGGAATAGAGGTGAACAATGAGATCACGTCAAATGACACCATTACCTCATCTGCCTCCACTTCCAGGCGTTGGATGCGGGACCAAAACTCTTCAGCAGACTTTACTGTCAACTTTGAATCTTTATTAAGGAAACACAATCGCTGATAGAGCCACTTTGACAACCCACAAGTTGGGGTCATAATGGCACTCCAGGCTTGTGCCATCGCAGCATTAGTGACCTTTGCAGCCAGCGCTTCCTTCCTCGTAAGGGCTCCTGTCTTCCTCAACTTGTCTATCGTCTTGTTAATGGTATTTTCGAGCTGACGAGGGACAGGCCACAATTCACGTTGACTTGCCAACAAATACGATGGCAGCAACAGGTACTCATGTCACGCGAGGGGAGAGATTAAACCTGATCAGCAGCAAACAGGGAGGTCAAAGTTCATATTCCGAGCAGTGATATAATACCAGGCAGGCGTCAAGGCTGAAAACGTCAAGACAAGCAGAACCACAGAACTCTTATGATGGAAACGAGGGGGTTTCCGAAACGTCAGTCAAAATACATTTCGGTCCATGAACTCGTCCCTTCTTTTTCGTCTTCTTCGGGGGATGATGAGCTCCATATATATATATATATATATCGATTGGAAAATATGCATCCCAATTGATACGTATGACTTACGATCGCGAAGTTTTGCTACAAGCTAGACGATGGGAAAAGTGTGCAATACGCGAAAATCTTACGCGGGAACAGTTATCGTTTTTACATCGATGCCGAAAAATGAAGATTTTGCCCAAGTCTATCCAAATTAAACCTACCATAAGAACTACCCAAGGATATCAGATTGCAAATCGTTACGGACAAAGCATGCTCGGCGCGTTCATTTCAAATGCTCACTACAGACTACAGAAATTCAAAACTTCTAAAGAGCATTATATGCAGTTTTGTCAAGATAAACTTCCTAGACACTTATTTCAATCTCTAAATGAGACGATTACCCGTGTTGCTGACAATGAACGGCAGAAGAAGAGAGGCTTTGGACAAGAAATGGATAGCTATTTCCAATATGATTTTACACGAACCAGAATCAAACAACAAATGTTGTTAACTTGTCATCCAGAAGCCTCACAAAAACCGAAGAACGAATACTTTCTAAAGGAATGAAATACAATCTTTCTGATTCAAAATACCTAGATTTCCTTGCGAATTTGGAGTTCATCATTTCAGCAGAATCTTTTACAGTCGAGGAACGTTTCACAATACGGAATAGCACTGTACATGCCTTAAAGAACCGAAATCCTTTTTCAACCCTATCACATGAAGAGAAGAAGGCATTAAAAACTTTAAAAACCGATAAAAACATCGTCATGCCTACCTGCGGACAAAGGAGGTTCAACAGCCATTTTTAACAGGGTGGACTACGATGAGAAGATGCTGCCGTTGTTACAAGATAGTTCAACCTATAAACCTCTTAACGCGGATCCTACAAAAACGCAGAATTCAACTATTGAAAGGGTTTTAAAGCGTCTTACAGGGAAGAATCAAATATCAGAAGATATTGCCAAGTCCCTAAGACAAACTGAACCGACCATAGCTAAAATATACGGATTACCTAAGGTTCACAAAGCCGAAGTACCATTACGACCGATAGTATCATTGATTGGTGCACCCAATTATAAAATTTCTAAGTGGCTATTCCACAAGTTACATCAATTGACAAAGGATTGGTAAACTTCTATCGAAAACTCTGTAGAATTTCTGAACAAATTGCGAGGACTCCAGATTGCAGAAGATGAAATAATGGTATCTTTCGATGTTGTCTCTCTTTTCACATCCATACCAATAGATTTGGCAAGGCAATACACAGAAGAATTACTGCAGTCTTATGACATGGATGTTTCTGTATCTGCCTCACTAGAACTCTTGGATCTATGCCTGGAAACGAATTTTTCCTTCTCACAAGGATACTACAAACAGCTAAAGGGGAGCCCCTATGGGTTCACCCATCTCCAGCTTCTTGGCTGGAAGTAACTATGCAAAAATTATAAGCTACAGCCTTACCACTAGTTAACCCCAAATTATGGGTTCGCTACGTGGATGACACGTTGTTATCGTTAAAAAGGATTAACTAGAAAGGCTGCATAGCATTATAAACTCAACGGTACCAGGTATCACCTTCACGCTCGAAAGAGAAATTGACAGTAAACTCCCGTTTCTTGACGTCCTCGTACAGCGAAAGACTGACGGGACATTTCAAACATCGGTTTACCGCAAAGGGAAGCTTATGCGGAAATTATCCTGCATTACCAGAGCAACCACCCTATTGCTCACAAGCGGAGTACTGTTAACAGCTTACTCAATCGAGCTAAAACGCACTGTTCTGATAATTAACTCTACCAAAACGAACTCAGTTATTTATTCAAACTATTTTTGCAGAAATGGTTATCCAAGAGAATTTATACGTCGATGCATGAGACGACAGAAGTTAAAATAAAAAGGAAAAGACAAGGAACTAGATTGTTCCGGTCAAGCGCCCAAATCAAAGAACTGGCGAACACTTCCGTACATCAAGAACGTGTCCGAACTCGTTGAAAGGCACCTGCGGAAACATTAAATCCAAGTGGCGCACAAACCAACGACTACACTACGAAACCAGCTTGTACACCCTAAGGATAGGGTTGGCTATTTAGATAAAAAAAGAAGTCGTTTACAAGATACCATGTAACAGCTGCAATGCGGTGTACTGTGGTCAGACAGGAAAATCAGCCTCCACTCGCATACATGAACATCAATTGGCAGTAAGGAGGCGAGACCACTTGTCTCAAGTTGCCATGCACACGCTAGAAACTGGACACAAATTTGCTTGGGACAAAACCCGCATTGTTACCTCCTGTCCATCTAAGAAGGCCGAGAATTTTTAGAGGCCATTTTTTCAGATGACTCATGCATCAACCGACACATCGACTACCTGAAAGAAAGCGGGAAGAGACGAGAGCCAATCCAAATGGAAATACACCCACAATGACAACAATTGGCAGGAATGACAAAGCAATATCGATTTTTCCGGCACGTGTTAAATTTGAACTGTTTTTGCACACTTACCACAAGTCTGACGACGATCTGGGGTGCCAGCGTCGAAAATTTACATAATAAAGTTACCTATTGTTTTCCAAAGAACGTCTTTGCTTCTTAATATATATATATATATATATATATATATGCTAGGTGGGCGCTCACCGATCGGTTATGGGACTCAATCGTCCCGTTGTGCCTTGGGCTCACTCGTGAACCCCCCAGCAACCATACAGCGGCTAGTTATGGAGGCAGCAAGACTATTCCCACAAAGACAAGAGAAACCAGAATGGCCATTTCTGGCTTATTAGCCGCCATCATCCAGCATAACCAACCGCAGGTGTTGCGGCACCCTAGACTCAAACTCTCGCTCTGTCGGTTAGAAGCCCAATGTTCTAACCCACTGCGCCACGTGCTCGTTCTCTTGTCGGTTTACATCGTGAATGTTAACAATGCTAGATGCGCACTCACCGATCATTTACGGGCCCCACTCTTCCTGTTGTGCCTTGGCTCTCACTCTCGAGCCGACAGGAGAAAGAACCCGTTGCGTCGTGGTGGACTTCTAACTATCAGGTTGCGGATTCAATCCTCAGGTGTTGTAACACCTGTGGTTTGGTATGACTGGCTGATGACGGCCAATAAGCCAGAGACAGCCATTCCAGTCTCCCTTGTAATTGTTGGTAATTTTTTTCTGTCTTTATATTTAAAGTGCGGTACATTAAAAAAAACTGTCTCACTCTCAAAAAGCGAACGTCCGAGGAAGAGCAAAGAGAGCTGCGGGGATCGTACTTATCAGGGCAATGACCCAAAGTTTCCTTGCCTGCTTGCGGTGTGGGCACGGCTCGTTGTCACACTATAGCTATCGCGAGGGGATGCGAGTTTGCATAATGGCATGCAGGTTCCAGGGGAAGGATTGTTTACGAACCCGAAGAAGTAAAGACAATCAAATACGCGATCGTTGCACCCCTCCCAACCCACTCTCAGGGCCTCGGGCGGCATCAGCTTGACAGCTCTACTAACTCCACCTCCATGTACCAGCCGTCTCTTTGGAAGCATATCACGGATGTTTTCTCCGCACCCCCTCTTCTCCCCTGCGCCTGTACTGCCCGGCTCAGCATCACGATTGTCACCGCAAGGTTTACAGTCCTGTCATACTTGTTTAGATCCTAGAAAAGGTCAAGTTCTCGTCTGCACAGGGAATATTTCCGTGGCAAACTGGGAGGGGCTAGGGTCGTCCAGATTACAGGTAGTGAATGGAGTTACTCCATCACCGAGAGCGGAGATGCCTACCGTAGCCGCTACCACCACCAACAACCACCATCGTAGCCGCAGGACTGACTGAGTGTTTATTCTAATATAATGCAAATGTCATGTCTACTGGTTTCCTGCACTTGTGGTTGGCTGGTTGCCTCGGTATCTAAAGTCGTCATTTTTGTTCACGGCAAGACCTGCGGAGACAAGTTACGCCGGCCTTCGTTTTGGCGTGTGCATGTGTGCGCAGTATTTTGTCCCGGTGTTTCCTGCCTAGCTGGTTTTAGTGGACAGTTCATGGGTAAAAGGGAATTCCTTCCTAATTGGGAGCGAGATTGAGATAAGCAGGCAAAAAATAGACTTCGGAGAAGGTGAGTTACATGCATTCGTGTGCCCGTCGCCTTTCCCTCTTCAAGAAGTGCGCTTAAGTAATAGGTCACCCGAATCCTACTTCTACGAGGCGTTCTCAGTCGGACAGAGTGAGGATGACGAGGAGGAGGAGGGGAAGGGTGGGCAAAGGAGGAGGAATTCAGTAGTTGGCATTTAGGTGCGGTTCACGGTTCCTGTTATCTGACAGCTTTTTGAAATTTAGCTACCACTGAGTATGATTTTATGTGCACGCATAGACCAACAGGTTTTTCACTATTTCCTCTCCCATGAAAGATTCTTCTACTCTTTTGGTGTGACGCCAACTTCTCCGTAATAGCATGTGCCACACTGCGTCGCACCTCACACAATCCGTACTGCCCCTGCCCTCAAGAAATCCAGCCTATTCGGTGCGAAAGAAGAAAGTTCACCGGAGCAGACGGTATGCACCAAAATGAAGGAGATTGTTAACGTTACGCAATGTCATGCGAGGTTGGCTTGCAGCCGTGATTTTTGCTTTATTGCGTTACTTTTCCATTTCTGTTTTCCTTTGCTTGGTTGTGGGCGCGTAGCCCTGGGAATAAAATCCCTCTTGTGCTTCAGTTCAGTTTAGCTGTACATGCGAACGCGACAGTTCGTACCGCAAAGTCTCTCACTGCCATGTAATGTAAGCCCAGCCGTGGCTGGTGTGGGATTCTGATATAGTGAAGTCAATCCGTGCTGCATCTACTTTACTCCTTCATTCTACCTCAAGCACCGCCTTCCGATGGCTAGAGAAGGTCCAAAGTAAAGGAGGCGGGTCTGGGCGCTGTGAATGAAAAGAGTAAACAGTCCGCTTACACGTGCCCCGCACTAGCTGATCCCTTGTCCGCATGTACTACTCTTCATTCAGGCTGGCATCGGAGCTCGCATAAGTGCGAGCTCCACAAAGCTCACATGAGCCTGACCCTCGATCCTGAGTAGACCCTCTTTTTCCCTTTCACTTGGCAGTTTTTCGAGATACACTCATGCCTTGTCCGAGTCCAACCAACGAGAAATGAGATTGGGCGCAGTGGTGGGAATTCGCTGTCTACCATGTGTTACATATAGGTTAAGACGTTAGCAAAGTGTAGATGGCGTTCTCACAAGAACGCACATAAGCACACCTATGTACTGCACTATTTCTGTGTCATTGGCTACTGCCCCACCCCGCGGCAGACTTGATGGAGGTATGGGCCAGGAAGTTCATGACCTGTGGTGAGAAAACCGAAGAAGGACAGTTAATGTTTCAGGAAGATATACTACTATTGTGGCCAAGTTCCTCCTCGTCCCTCTTTCTATCCCCTCTTTTTATAATCCTATTTTTTCTGCACTATTCATCCTCCGTCTTCTGTCAACTTCAATCTAAAATTATATCATAAACTATTTTTGACACGCTTTGAGCCTAAGATCACTTAACTTTCAAATACCCTGATCTCACTATTCACGCTAGTACTTACTCTCCATCTCTGATTTATGATGTTCTTTTTGCCCAAGCCCTGTCCGTCCCTTTCACTCACCGGGGACCTTGGGGGAGATAAAACCTCTTCAGGAATAATTGCGGCGTAGGGAAATGTGTCAAAGATATTCCCTTTGTAAACAGCGTTCTCTACAGAGGTAGGAAGAAAAAGAGGAACATATGACAAGTCAGGAGTTTTCCACTCTACGTACCCTCTTGAGATGTTTGTTTAATTTTCCTACTTGAATTGGAGACGGCAAAATAAAACTGATAATCATGATGGGTGAGTGTACTTTGCATACGAATTAAGACGTCATCAGACGATTTTGTGGAGAGCATGATGATGATGACGATGACAATGACCTTGGTGGTGGTGGTGGTGGAAATTGCCAACGAAGACAAGGAATAATTATGATTTTACTGATCTTAATGACGAGTAGGATGACGACATCAAAGACGAAGGAGATGTGAAGAAAGAGAAGAAATAAAAGAGAAAGAAAGGGGATGATGATGATGATGATGATGATGATGATGATGATGATGATGATGATGATGATGATGATGATGATGATGATGATGATGATGATGATGATGATGATGATGATGATGATGATGATGATGATGATGATGATGATGATGATGATGATGATGATGATGATGATGATGATGATGATGATGATGATGATGATGATGATGATGATGATGATGATGATGATGATGATGATGATTATGAGGAGGAGGAGGAGGAGGAGGAGGAGGATGGTGCTGATGATCATGATGATGATGATGGTCGTGATCGCGATGATGATGATGATGATGATGATGGTGATGATGAAACGGAGGAGGACCAGGAAGAGAGAAAGGGGGACCTATATTCCCCTCCGAACCAAAACCTTTTTGATCGCACACGGCGTTTTAAGTGGTGTAAATGCCAGCCATCCACTGCCCCCAGTAGCCATTAAGTGAGTGGCCGGGTTATGCGACAGATGAAGCCTGCACGTGGATGCTAAGGCGCAGATAGTTTTCGACCACGGCGTCCCAGGTGCCATCTGGGCCCAGTGTGCACATCTATTAGCCTGGGATTTTGGTCAGGGGAGGTGGAGTTGTGATGGGGGGGGGGGGGAGAACGTTGTACCGGGACGGTGCGGCCAGGCGGTCCTGAGAGCCCATTCGGTCGCAAAGAAGTGCGTCTTAGGGTGAGAGAAGGAGGGGTGGCCTGGTAATGGGGACCGACCGCCTCCAATTATTAAGGGTTTAATTGTACTTCTAACACAGGTTTTTCTCTGCAACCGAAGATGGCGACGTATTCTGGTGCCAAAGAGGCCGCCGAGCTTTTCATTCGAACTGAAAGAAAGATGCACCCGGGCACCGCTGACGGTGCTTTTGAAGTAGGTGGGTTTGCGCATGAAATATTTCAGCGGACCTCCAAGTGCCTTGACAGAATGAAACCTAGATTGAAGATACCGTAATGTTTGTATGAATCAGTATGTCACCACGCCACTGCAGCGTATGTTAGGTTGTTTGAAACAGGTCCCCTGGAGTTAATTTCATTCGAACACCCAGTCGTTTCTGATGACGTTGTGCGTCACAAGCACCCTATGACCGCCCGTGCTAATGCGATGAATGCCTCGCGTGCACTGGACATCATATCCTCAACACTGTCCTTTTAAAACAGTTTCAGAGTGTAAGGTTTCTACGAAAAAATCATTTTCATCACCAATGATAAACCCCAAATTTCTGATTTTTTTATGTCTTGTTTCTGCCTGCAGTGTAACGGGCTATCGTCTCCTCTAAACTAAGGAAAGTTTCCGCTATAGACTCTGATTTGCTAACTGGGCTACCTATTGCGTTGGTTACACGTCTTGGTCTATAACTGCGAGGACTGTCGAGCAAAAATCCCACAAAGTGAAGACGCCAAGAGCTGCTAAAAGACACATTCGACCAGAAGCAACCGCAGCAAGAGATTTGCACGCTTGCAAACTTGGACACCTGGCGGATATCTTCAATCCCTGATTTTAATCAGAAGATTGAAGCGAGTACCATGCAAAAGTAAGGTTCGAGATATTTTTCCTCAAACAATACAGCGGAACATGAGCAGACAGAGCAACGTCCTCACCTTTGCACAGAATTTGTTATGCGCAACGAATGCTGATCTACAACATATCTCGCTTTTTCCGACTCTCCTTTAACCCTTCTTCCCTATAAAATTTCTGCATTTAAATGTCTTTTATTCAAATAATTTAGTGTCTTCCTCGAAATTTGCTCTGTAAGACAGACTGCTGCCTATTGTCAGTCGATATCTCAGCTCGCCTCATACGCATGATTGGCTGCTATGTAACTCTTTGAGAAAGTCCTCTTTAACTATTCCTTCATCCGGTTTTTAAGGTTACTTGCGGTAATCTTGATGTGCTCTGGAGAGCCGATTCATTCAAACTTCTTGCACAGAAAAGATGCGCACTTCTGTAATACCGACACTCCCTGCCTTCAAATAATGCTTTAAGGATACACAAACTTAGGAGCTGATAAATGCTGTAATCCATCACTATATCACGCCTCAGCTTTCGTCGTCAAACGAATTCGTGGTTTCACTCAATCGCGGATTTTATATTTAAGGATGGTTACTTAGATATCGTGGATTTTTCTTTGTTTCGTGGAATTTTGCAGATAATGAACCTTTTTACTTCTCGTACATACTTCCTCAATTGGTTTATCCAGTTGATTTCGTACACGGTACGTTATTGTTGAGGGGCTGTATTGCGTAGTAAATAAAAACCCCTAATGATATACGATACCCATATTTGTATGTAGTATATAAACAGTGTGTTTTCATAAAGCGTTTTAACTAATCTTACTTAATATCTAAGAGACTATAAACGATTTACGCTTGATACCATCATGGGAGGGATGCGGGAGGGATTTCAGGGGTTTAAAATACATAAAACGAACCATTTAAACATAGTTTTTACTTCGCAGATTTTTACCTTTCACTGTGGTTCTGGAACTCAACCCCCCGCGATCGAGGGGAGATCATTGTACTCCTACATTGCTGGTGGCAGAGGTAGTATCAGTAGCATTGGTGGTGGTGGTGATGGTGGTGGCGGTCTACCATTTCGGATACGATGGTCCAGTCCTAAGTAAACTTGAATTGTTTCGGTCCATATATTGTCGGGAGGGCGTTGTTCGTCTCCTGGCTGTCTATGCGGTTTCCGGTGTCCGATTTTACATGCATATAAGGCAGGTAAACTGGACTTCGCCATTTCAATCTTTCTGTTTTAAGACGTCAATGTCCTTCGAATTTCCTCCCTTGCATTTCATTCTTGTAATGGCATTTGTGTATTTGACGCTAGTCCGCCAAACCCTAGAGTTTTATAACTATTCACATTGCCTTAAGTGATAGATTTTCGACTAAGTTGCAATCTCAGAAACTCGAAATATGCAGGTCTGTGACACGTGCACACTTTCAATTGACCTAGGCGTTTGCAATAAGGACCGAGTGGGACCGAGTAGATGTCATAAACAGTGCAGTACCGCGTGGGGAGACCAATAACTGTGGGAATGGAACTGGTCCGAGGCTCTCCATATTTCGGGACACTACGCCTGTCCCCGTGCCCTACCACATCCCGCCCCCTTTATCTCACACGAGCGAGCAAGTTTAGTAGACCATTTGGCCCCACACAACGATCAACTTCCTCCATCGCAGAAGCCAATTAACTGTAAGCCAAGGTGGTTTTCCCTCGACTAAACATCTCTTCATAAACAAAGGCATTCACGACCGACGGCAGATCAAACAGCGGCGGCGGTGCCGGCTGCCGCCGGCGCCGTCCACTAACACACACCTTGGGACATTTGCCTGTTTGCAGCTTGGTAACTTCCATGTCGGGGAGAAATCTACACAGGAGCATTGCTCAGCGGAGGAAGCATGCTGATCCCTGAGGGATCTGAAACGCCGGCCAACTGGCCAGTCTTGCCCCCTGCGCTGAGCCATGGTACCCAAGCGAGGATGGAGTCGGTCGACTGGATTCATAGCGTCAATACAGGAATTTTACTTGTGACACGATCGCAGCCATTTGGAAGATAATGGTCAGAAAATTGTTAATTCACCGAGGCCGCCGAGATTTTTACAATTGGTTTAAATGGAGTACTTATTTCACATGTAAAAGAAACCTTGGCTTAAAGGGGGTTAAATTTTCGCAGAAATGAGGGATTCATCTTCAATGCTTACTAAAGATAGAGGAGTGGGAGGAAAAACTAGACAAATCATCTACTGTATCGGAATTGATGGATTCCCTATGTTGCGGTCCTTTGACCCGAATGTGATCTAACTCACGGCTACCGGTCTAGGCGCAGGTGGTCGGCGCGTTGATTGTACGAAAGCCTTGCACTTACTGTCGTGGATTCGAATCCCACCGAGATTACCGTTTTTGTTCACGATTGGGTCACATAGAATCAAGAAAACAAGGGAGACTGGAACATCTAATTCTGGCTGATGACGATAGTACAGTTAAATAATTCTAACAATTTAGTGAATATGGGATATCTGGAGTAGGAAGTTTATTGGACTGACGCTTCTGGTTCCCAATCGACCCCACCATCAGAGACAGTCACAGATAAGAGGCGCTGGAGACGCAATGGGTGCAGTAAGGACTCAGTTACCAGGCAACCACCTGCCTAATCGAATTAGGAGATCTGGCGTTCATTGCTGACATGCGAAGTCAAGGCAACGTTGTTAGTAATGGAGAATTTAGGTTCAATATCACCGATCGACTGACGCATACCCAGGGAACAAGAAAACGGCCCAAAAATTTACAAAGAAGGTGCCACTCTTCGGTCCATCGTCTCGCTCGTTCCAACTGGCAAAGTGGCTGGTTCAGCGTCTTAAATTGCTAACCTGTGATTCGGAAACCACAGTCAACTCGTAAACACCCTTCCTAGAGAAAATTAAAGCGTTAATTTTCCTGCCAATCGACCTTATGGTATCTTTTAATGTCACGTCACATTTTACCCATATTTTCCAGATCTGACAGTTGAGACCATCGAATTACTTCTAAAAAGCAAATATGATGAAACGGAGAATCACCTCGGACAAGCCCAAGACGTAATTCACGTTCGACGGAAGGATCTACGAGCAAGTGAAAAGCACACAGATGGTATCACCGACCTTGGGACTCATAGCTGCGGTGGTCCCACAACGGTGAGACTCACTGGTTTTCCAACACCACAGGCCGAAATTTTGGGCTTTCTATGTGGACGATACCTTCATTCTCATCATCTAATAGGACTGGATGCTAACATTTAAGGGGCATCATAACGGTGTCTACCGGATAGCTAATTTACTATGGAGGAGGAAGAAAACAACTAGCTAGCCTTCCTTGTTGTCCTTGTCTGTCGCAGAGATTGTGATGGCCTAAAATATAAAGTATTTAGGAAGGCTACAGATGCGAAACAATTACTAGGCGTCAAAAGCAACCATTCAATCAGTGACAAATGCTGTTGCTTAAGGGCACGTGTTGTGACGCACTGCAGCGAAGCAGAAGACAAAGTTGCCAAATCACAATAGCTTCGACGGTTGCTCAAAGCAAATAGCTACCTGTACAACCTTGTCGACAGGTGCATGCGCCAAGAAAGCGAAAGACCGAACCACACCTGCCCCAAGTTCTCATGCACACTCTCGTACCGTCTCCGCAGTCATTAGCCGCCTCCTCACACAACTCGGATTTGGAGTTGCGCACCGACCATAAGCAACTATCAGGCGTCAAGTAATGAAGCCAAAAGACCAACTGTCACGGCAGAAAGCTTCTGAATTCGTTTGGCTGATCTGGTGCAGTTGCGGATAAAGCAAATACTCCGATAAACGAGGAGACTACTCGGCCCGCGAATGACCGAAATGCACCAGCAGCCAATAAACTTCTTGCTTCTATGACTGCATCTTATTTTTCTTAACCGCTTCCTGGAACTCCCCGGTCCGCTTGTAACGGTTAAACTGGCCATCTTATCGGGTTATATGAGAAAATGTTTTTTCACATATTTTGAAGCATACGTAATCTTCGACTGTTCAGGATGCTTTTTGTATGTTGCTGCGAAATCCGTCAAAACAGCAATTTGCCTGGGCCACATGAAGTTCTCCCAAAAGTCGATTTGGTTGAATCCCGATTTCTCTATATTTTTGTATCAGAAGATATCCGTATTCAAAAACAAGCAGAAAGAGGAGGCACCTCCACTGTGCACCTTGTTGGCAGCTTAAGTTATACAAAGAGAGTTAAAAAAAGTTCTGAAAGACGCCTCATGAGATGAGTGCTATTAAGCTCAGTTACTGGTCGGAATTGCTCATATGTTCCCCCTTAACAGTATAAGAGGGTAGGAACACACCTCCCCCCCCTCCCCATAATACAGGTGCCCCTTTCACTAAGCTTCAGGAAAGGTAAATATCTCCGTATCCTGACCATAAAACTAACCCGAATCCAAACCTGAATCATAACCCTAACCCTAAAGCTAACTCTAGGCTTAACAGTACCTCTAGTCTTAAACCTTATTGTACCCTTGTCCTTAACCCTAACCATAATATCTGGCGGGCTTTTGAAATTGAGCCGCCATCTTTCTGCTCTCCATTCGCATGTGAATCCTCTTAAATGTATGTCGGTTAGCCTATTTGATCCATTTTATACCGAATCATAACCCTATTTGTTTTTTTCGAACAACAAAAATGAGGTCATCGGCACACGACGCTGGCACCGTTTTGAAAGAAGTCCAATTTGGTCGATATTTTGAGACACATTCAAGAATGATTCTTCATGAGGTTAATTTGTTTGTGATCTTCCGGTTTGGTGGAGCTTTTGTTCCCAACCTTATTCACGGTGAATGGAGGACATTTTTGCTGAAAGTTTTGGAATTTTACTTTCAAAATAAACCGTTGCTCTCTCTCTCTCTCTCTCTCTCATAATATCCTGTGAATTTAGCGCAAAGCCACCTCTATTAATGGCAGTCTCTGTTCCCATGCCCTGCTGGAGGGGCCACATAAGCAAGCCCTACCGGGTTATTTGCTGAAAACAAAGTTATGCGCACTATATAAGTAAGCTTCGCTTCAATTACGCTTAAGCCGAACCGTAAGGTCAATTGATGAGGGCAAAGACAGGCAGCTTTGGCAGCTCCTAATGCAAGTCCTTCTTGCCACTGGATTTCGCTCAAGTTCACTGCTGTAAGGCTGTAATTCACAAGGGTAGCAGAAAATGGGACGGAGGTCTGCTGAAGAGTGCTCGCATCTGCGAAATGGTCAAATAGGGCTGATCCATTTGCACGGAAGCTCCACAAGTCATTGCAGTTGTCTCTAACCGAGCAAACTTTTAGAAGTAGCTGGCGTATTGCAAGTAACCATAATCGCCAGCTTGTGTACCTATTCACGAAAATGCAGGACTGAGGGTTATCGAATTCGGGAGGTTCATTTTCGACGTGTTGCGAATCCTCCTAGTCATCGCACTCCTCTGAAGATAAAGCAGGTGAGAGCAGATAACAGGGAGGCTTATGCGCCCCTTCGGTGGATCCGGCACTTGACAGGAGTGGGCACATTAATATATCTGCGGCTAATAAGGAACTCTTCAGCTGGCCATTACGAGAAAGACACTACAAGTCCACTTTTGCCGGCTAAGGGATCCTCAGGTAGTTCTGACGACTCGGGGGAGGGCGTGACCGAACTGGTTGTAAAGCGCCTCAGCTAACGCGCCGACGCGACGTGAAATGCTGTGACTGGGGGGGGGGGGGGGGAGAAAGGACGAGGAAAGGTGTTTCTCGGGGAGGGGGGGGGGAACTCGTAGGTGAGCGCTGTTGCGTTCCTCAAACATGTTCATGCTACTCAGACCCTGGTAACTGGCCTGACAGGTGAGATAAAATCACCAAGCCACAGTGCGTGCTCTCTACTCGCCCGAGTAAGCAGACACGCCTCGGTCACCACAATACCACCACTACCACCCCGGCCACCGCCGCATGGCCTTATCAACAGCCGGGGTGTCGACCGTCTGATCTACTGTTCGAACTGCTGTAGGAGGGTGGGGGATCGATGGAAAGAGGGGCGACCAGGGACTCGTGAGGGCAGTAGTGGGCTTGTCGAGCTGTTAACACACCCCATACCACAGGAAGGCGGGAGAGAGAGAGACTGCTGTACATCGCCACGAGTCAATTTGGATGTGCGCAAATACCATGAGCAGCACTCAGTCCTCATAGTCTAATGGATTCGGCCTTATCTGATCCCCGCGTGTACGTCGCGCCAACACCACTACCATGGACATCGAGAGGGGAGGAGACGGAGGGGTAAGAAGAACAGCGATGCGAGAAATGGGCGGGAGGGTGGACATGAAAAGTGGCCAGTACATCTCCTCATACACATGCACGCTGGGGCTTTCCGGTGTAAAAAGCAGACTTTGTTCCGCAGACTTGCTGACTCGTCTCAATTACACCTGTTTGGGAAGCTGTAGCATAGGCCAGTAGGTTAGTCTTGTTTCCTGCAATTTCCTGTGAGGACACAAGTCATCGAAATTTTATCCGAGTTTAGCGAATAAGGAGTCAAAGAAAGTGGGCTGTCATGGGCATCAAGCAGTTATAAACCAAGGACTCAGCGCCATTACATGATAGTGTTGAAAATAAGTCATACTCTCAAACCGAACCAATGAATGAGCGCCCAAATTAAGATTCGGTAAAATACAATTGTGGCGAAAACTTCACTATAACTTTCCTCTAATCCACTTTGAATGGGTGGGTTGGTTGATGTGAATAGCTGCATATGCTTTTATATTATATTTTCCCTAGCTTTGGTGTGAAAGGGACATGTTCACCGGTTACAGTTGGGGAATTCAAGAGACCGCACTCGGAGAAACAAAGTCAACTTTGAAAAACAGAAGCAAATGGCTGCCCAGTGTGCCAAACTCGCATCCTCCGTAAAAAAGGCAAATTCGGCATACTACGAGCATGGTTTTTTCTGCAATAAAATGTCTACAGAGGGCATAGCAGTACTCTTTAGCTTATGATTACATTCATAAAGCCGGTAAGATGACAAGGTTATGACTTACTTACAGAAGAATGTCAGCTTATGAAATTAATTAATATTCATGATGTTACGCTGCTTCCACTGCTCATAAAATGTACAAATACCACCTCAGGAGAAAAAATAAAAGAGTTATAACGGTATTATGTAAGATGCATATTCGGTTGGAATTGCTTATATGTCCTACTCCTCCTCGACGCAGGTGCAGGTGGCCCCGCGCTAAATTTCGGGACAGGATACATATTCCCGTGACGTAACCCTAACACAAAACCTAAAACAAACCTTAACTGTAACCCTGATCCTACTCCTAGCCATAACTTACTCTTAGCCTTGACCCTAATGCTAAGTTTCTCTAAACGTTAGCGCAAAGCCACGTATATCACGGACTGTTCTTGTTCATGTGTCCTCCTGGGGAAGGGAACGTAGAAACAATCCCTACACAATATGCTTCCTTAGCCACCACGTGAAAATCGTTAAGTCAACGTAATTGAGAGGGAAATTTGATGATCTACTGCTTTCCACTAAATCCACATTGCAAAACTAGTAGTAGGAAAAGTCTCAAAAAATGACATTCGCAAAGTGGCCGGGGACTTACTAATTGCAACAAAAAATGAAAACTATATAAAATTAAATGAATTGGACTTATTCAAGCAATAGTTTCACGCACCCTCATTTATCAGACAGTGTATATGTTTGGGTAAATAAATGCCTAGGCTTTATAAGATTAACGTATTAAGTAGGGGCGTTAGATTAGAGGAAAACGCAGAGCTAGCTCATAGCCCACCGTGCAGGTCAATAACCACCTCCTGTAAATCCTCAAAATCGTGGTTCCGCTTTATGTCCTTGGAAGCCTGCAGTTGGTCGAGCGATGGAAATAGCCTTCTGGGAGACCGAGGACTTTGCCGCAATTGCACATAAAATAGCCGAACTGGAACACTGGGAAGCCGGCATACTTCGGCATCTAATGTGGCCACTGTAGGGTGTCACGCGTCAAAAAAGGGATTGGCCTGCGAAGTGCATGCCTCGTGCGTAGGAAAATGGGGCTAGCAGAACTAGTTCGAATACTTGAGGACGGGCTGGGGAGAACGGGGATTTCACGCCAACAAGGTGCAATTACCGAAATCGGTTGTGTACACTGGTCGCATTAGATGCCAGCTTCCCGACTACGTCCTCCAACTACCCGATTCCGCTGACTTTGAAGTGGCCACTCAAGCGACAGTGGTTGACGCCCCAATGTGAACATGTGCCATGAGAAAATTTCCTCTGCAATGTCGTAAAAGACAGGTGATGGCTACTAGTCCGAGAACGGAATGCAAATTCGTATATCGATAAACCTGATTGCACCCTCAACATATTTCCCATAGGAGAAAGAACTTGTCAAAAGAGACTAAGTAGATTTTATCACCAGGAGATATAGAAAGAACTGGGCTCTCTCGCTCTCTACTAATGAAGTTTTTCAAACTCCTGGACCAGCAAGCTTTCTTTGGGAAACTCGGAAGCAGGTCGAATACCCAAATAATTACGCTTCTTCATCCGTAGTGGACGATCGGCAGAGTTCTTGCATCTGCATGGATTGTGTATTTTTTGAAAGTTTTCGGAAACCCTTATAAGAAAATGCATATTTCAAACGTCTACTTTTCGATAAATGGCCGTCAGCCCTTGTGGGTAGATTCACATTAGCCCGTCGTGATCCATCTCTGCCATCAAAACAGGTTGGACGTGGGGCAGGATAGTGTGTTAGGGGCTTCGAAAGTCTCTCTCTGAAATACCTTAATCCGCTGTTCTTCGTTAGAAAAGTGGCACTTGTTGGCTTCAACGGAGGAGCTAGCGGCTGCTTTTCAACGTTCTTATCCTTAACTTATTTTAGATGGCTTGTTTAACCGAATTTGTACAGCTTTTGCATATAAACTTATGCAGATCTCACCTCGACCTGACTAAACTAGCAAAAAATAATAGATAGGAGTGAAGAAGAATAATTACCCTTGGCTACAAATTACCCTTTTAGTTGCTCCATGATAAGTCTTCACATACATTCATTAGTTTTACTAGAAACGGAGTGGTGGTCAATTTCAAATTCGCTAGGTTGACAGTAAAACCACGTGCCCCTCAAATGAAGCGCCTTCGCCCGATGTTAAAACGGCGCGCGTAAAGCCCACAATGGTCACCGGCACTTTCAGTACTGGGCATTGTTTAAGAGACGTGGATACTAAAGGCCTCGGACGACTCTACGCCGTTGAGTTTTCACGCTCCACTGACAGTAGTACCATCAGTGTGGCCCTTCGGAAAGTCGCAAGTTTCCCTTTCCGCGGTTTTTCCCGAGCAGGCAGGCAGGCGCCAATCTTCATGTCACAGGCCGCGCCACCGGGTTCCCTTAGGGTGGTGGCCCCTCCCCCATCCCCCTTCCACTATTTCCGCATTCCATGCCGCAGTGCGCTCTGAAGCATGGAGAGTGCACGCACGCAGGCTTGCACGCAGGACTGTTGCACTTTTCTGCGCACCTGTTTTCTTGGTCCTTTTGACTGTCTGGTACCAGGCTTTCGCGTTGTGGTCTTTTAGTGCCCATTGTTAGACTGGCCGCCCTTAGGTTTCGCAACAGACGGCCAACAGACGCGTCCTTTTGCAATACAAATCAGCCCCCCCCCCCAGAAAAAAGAGAACACATTTTTTCGTTAACCTTCAACCCGCGTAACCTAAGATCCGTGTTTTTATGAGTACACAAACGACGAGGACTGGTGAAATTTCGAGAAGACGAGGCTCCACTGAAAATTGACTTTAACTTTTAAATAGCTCTTCAAGTCCGACTTCTTTGCAGCACAGCATGCCCTCCGGGAGTCCATTGGATCAGACGTCGCTGTCTGTGGGGGGTTTGGATGCAGGAGGGACTACAAAACGCACGTTAGCTCGCCGAATCTGTGTAGGAGTGTATGGTGCACCCTTGAAGAGCTGCACCACCGGGAGTCGAACTTAGTGCCCTAGCCAACAAAGAACACTACGTCTTTTTTGTTTGGTACAATTCTGTGTCATTGGATGCGGATCGGGCGTGCGGGACCAGTGAAGAGGGGAGAGGTGTGATGGCACGCCTGATTGCAGTCTGATACTGCTTGCGGTCCCCTTGACTCCATCAAGACACCGGGTACAAGTGGATGAGAAGGGAGCAAGTCTGGTAGATGCTGTGAAATTCCATTATCACTATAAACTAATTAACGCCGATCTCACCATCCCTGCATCCATCATGATTAGGAGCGCACGGTGGACCGCATCAGAAACAACCGTCACACAGTCAAGGATTCGCCCAGGATGGATGGGCAGTCACACTTAGTTGAACGAGTTGGCAACTCTACTCTGGATCATAATGATTCTTTGGTTTCAAACGTCGTTCCACACAGTTGTACTCAGCGTAGCGGCTGCCTTACGGTAACCGCTTAGACAGACTGAAAAAACTGTGAGGGTATCTAACGTGGCCTTCCAAAGTCGACAAATTCTGTGAGAATCCTCTCTAGGGTTGGGGAGAAGGGCCATCCTCACTGCGCCAAACCCAGATGGGCGTTATTCAATGGCAACCATCAGGTCTAAGTCAATCTCCAGTCGCTTGGATTTGGTCTTGTCACCCGAAAATTATGGGTGTATGAAGAGGGAGGTAGTCTCATTTTGTGTAAATATTTCGCTCTATAACCCACTTCACATGCAGTTCCCTACCGTATCTCCAGGGGTTACCTATGGCTATCGTCAAGTTCGATGGACGAACTATCGGCAAGATATAGGAATAGAGCCTGCACCCAATCCAGGGGCCATCCGCTAATTTCCAGAGAGATTGGGCTTAGGGTTCAGGTGTAAGGATGACTTGTATGGCCCCCCAAGCAGGATACTAGAACAGGAACCACCCGCAATACAAAGTGTCTTTAGGCTAAAATTCAGGGAAAATATAGTAAGGTTTATGATTAGCTTTAGAGTTAGATTTAAGGTTAAGGTTAGTGTTAGCATTAAGGTAAGTTGGAGTTTACTTTAAAGGTAAGGTTACGGTTAGGCTTTAGGATAGGACCAGGGTTAAGATTAGGGCTAGAGTTCAGGATAAGGTCAATGCTAGTGATAGGGTTAGGAAACAAAATATTTACCTTCTCTGAAATTATGTACAAGGTTATTTTTATTACTTGGATTGGGCGTTTTCATTCGCGTGTCCTGTTTAGGGGGGTATATATGGTAGGTGACCTAACTCATACAAAATCATGATCGGAATCTGAATGAGTAGTTAAGCATAAAGTTTGACCCGTTATTGTGAGTTGTTGACTGAATTTAAGGTCTATAAATCCTTATTCTAAAGAAAACTGCATTTTCCATTCCCTTTATTGAAGGCAAACCGGCAAGATTAGGGCGAAATCGGAATTTGCTGGAAATCCAGGAAATTTCCCGTGTTATTTTACATCACAGAACAAGAACGATTCATTTTATGCGTTGTGATATTAAAGATAATTGATATAAGCAGGAAATTTTTCAAAGAAATCCCTTCTGGAATCAGAAACTCTGAGCTTAAATAAATGAAAATCAGGTAAAGGCAAGTGTAAGGAATCGCATTGTTTTCCACAAGAAAAGAACGAACCTCAGCTTTAAAAAATTTTTTTGTAAATTCCTGACGTTTTTGCCACATAACACAGAAATAAATTAGTCTGACTGTATTTTGTTTTAGAACTCCGAGAATTGGGACGTAAACGAATATATATTACCAGAAGCCGTGAAAAGCTGTCACTTTTCCGTGTCACGCCGTGCCAGTACAATATCAAAGCATTTCCTGTCAGACGCTGATTTCGAATGCATACGGAAATTGGCAGCCGAAGAGCAGTCACGATAGTTGTTGGTTAGTATTTTCGATATAAGCCAGGCCACGCTTTCAAGAATTAGTAACCATAGAACGGTGCCTAGAATAAAGCAAGGTGAACCAAAACGGTCCACAAGCAAACAGGACAATAATTTTATTCGTCGTGCACTTAAAATAACATTATATGCCCCTTAGGCCCCTCAGAGGGAGTATTTGTCAATGTTCTCTATGCGCAGACTGAAATAATAAAGCCATTTCTAAGTAGGAAACTAATAAGAGAGCATTTTTCATTTGTTCAGGAATATAATAAGTTCAGACTTTCATTTTGGAAAAGCATTTAGATAAGCCCCCGAATTCGGCCCAGGTAGTCATATGTGGAAAGAATCTTCTCCCGAGAACGCACTATATCCACGGCAAATTCCAAGAACTGTCAAAGACTGCTGGTTTGGATGGCCATCAAATTCGGAGAGCGATCAATCTGGCGGTCGGCAAAAGAAACCATAAGCAGCAAAATGTTCATCGACATCGTAAAGGATGCCTTCGGTTATAACAGCATTCGCTGACGCCGAATGAACGCTATAATGGTTCAAGCTAATGCTCCTGTTCACCGATCAAAGGAAGTAAGATTCTAATTTAGCTGATGCCTATAACTTAATTTTTTAGACAACAACCAGCCTTTTTGTCTGCGGCCTCCGAAGCATTTTTATTCCTGCCAACAATCCGGACATAAATCCTATCAAAAATTTATCTACACTAATCAATAAAACTGAACCAAGGCAAGAAAACACATTTCGATGGAACAAAAAGTTGTAATTAATGATTGTATAGACAAACCACAATTGACAACTTAGTAGTTTCCATGTCCTCCTGACTTACAGCAGAATTTTCCGCTAAAGGACAATCAAGAAAATATTATTATGTTGTATTCTTTTTATTGTTTTACTATTTTGTCCTTGTATTATATTTTCTTTCTCCACCGTTCATTATAGTAGGCCTTAAATAATTGAACTGTCATTAAGTCGTTTTTTCGATTTGATGGTTTTCGATAAAATTAATTAGTCCTTAGCCAATAAAAGGTATCTTGTAAACCCAATGATGCATTCTTTTAAATATCGGTCATTTCTTTAAGGCAGTATAAATTACGGGGACACATGTTACGTGATTTTTACGGTAAACGGGGTTTCGTGCGAATTTCGCGCATTTGCATCTGATAGGGGGGACCGAACTGTAAGTAAGTATGGTTAGAGTAAGGTTAGAGTTCGTGTAGACGTAGGATTAGGGCACAGAACGACTTACCATTCCTGAGATTTTGCAAAAAGCCAACTGAATTATCAGGAGTCCCTTTTTCACTGTCATCCCGAACTACCCAGTGGAGCACTCTAATAACTCATCCAACTAAGTGTCAACGCAGAGCGAAATTGAGAGTTTACTTAAAGCTTCCTCAATCCAATTGAAATCATTGGAACGAAAAGCATACGCTAACGGGAACCGGATTAAAATGAAACATGGGAATGAGGTGAGCATAGAAAGCACATACTGAAGCATACAGAAGCGCTATAATGGTATCCCACGATGCGCTTCAACATCTCAGATGGTGGCTTCTTCAACTACCCAGTAGGTGTGTGTGTGTGTGCTCTCAGAGGTGTGTAATATGCGGTGGCGTTACAGTGGACCCGTGGTGTATACGTTGGATCCATACAGGGACAAAGTCAGGGTTTGGCATGCGTTTTCCTTTTACGTCTTCTCAATTACTTCCGGGAACTTTCATTTTCGCTGGTATCGGCAACTGGCAGTGATGGTAGACGCAGTGTTGTTAATTATCTCAGCTGTCACCTCTGACGCGTTGGGTTTGTTGTCTTTGACCTGTCTTATGGGCCGCACTGAACTTCCTCTTCTCCCGTCTCTTTTACCCATCAGTCTCTTCATCTCCTTCTTGTTCTCTCCGTCTCCGTCTCCTCCTCCTCCTCCTCCTCCTCCTCCTCCTCCTTCTTCCCCTTCTCCTCCTCCTAGATTTTATTAGTTTTTTTTATTTTCTGCTTCCTCCTGCTCATTCTACTTTTTATCTTAACCTTCTTTAGTAACTGTCTCCTTCTTGTCCCTTCCTCCTCCTCCGCCTTCAAAGGAATTCGGATGCAGATTTCAGCCGTCTGTGGTCAAATCTAACTTTTTCTTTTGAACATGTACCTTTTAGTGATGAGGACGATGAAGACACAGGAAAGACAGATGATACTGCTGTCAGGAATGAAATTTGGGAATAATTATTTTTGAACAGGACTGTTTTGCTGAACGATGGGAGCTGATTTGGTTGCATCTGTCTCCAACTTTGTATTCAGGCAATACTGGTTATATACAGGCCCAAACATTTCCACCGACGACATTTTTGCCTAAGTTTTGTGTCGATATACATGTCGGAGTTTTGGACAACCACGCGAAATATACCGACGGGAATATACTCTGTTGTCTTATAATCTTGACTCAAAATCAAACGAAAATAGGTGGAGTGATCGCCAGCTCAAATATTCAAATGTTTTTACCAGCTGAATGATAATAAAGTTGAATAAATAATCTTGACTCAAAATCAAACGAAAATAGGTGGAGTGATCGCCAGCTCAAGTATTCAAATGTTTTTACCAGCTGAATGATCTTAAAGTTGAATAAAAGAAACCTTTCCGAAAACTCAAACCTGTAGCTAACAAGGAGGGGAAAACGGCCAACGTCCATGAGGGATTGTCTGACCGAGTATCACAATGAAGTCTTAGCTCTCCGGTTTTAAATGCAGACAATGTTTATGAGGCCTTCTGTGGGCACCCAGCCCTGAGGACCAAGAATCGCATCAAAAGGAACATCATCAGTTCCATGAGAGGCATGGTCAGGGAGCTCACTTAAAGGGCTTGTCCAGATCAAAAGTAAGGGTTCACCCGATCCTTGACCGAAATTTCGAAAGAGGTTGATGAAAAAGGTTTCCATTGTCCTATGCAACGATGGAAACGTCAACAGCAAAGAAAAAACAACTATGCCACTCACTCAGGCCAGAAGGATGCCCAAAAAACTACAGCGGAAAGGTGCGAATATTAAAACATCCCTCCTTTCCAATGATGATTTGTCTCGTCACTTCTAAGGGCCGGAAAATATCGTCCAGTTCCTGTCAAACTGACTTTTGGAGAGAGGCCCAGGATCATTTGGAACAGACCTTCACATGCTGCCCTGAATCTCCGCCGACTTTCCATGCACACCTTCAGGCCAGACTTCCAGTCACACCAACAAGTCTGTACGGAAGTGGCTGGCAGACGCCATTTTTGTCAAAGGAAACGTGACCCGATGTTAATTCTGTACACTTCTCACTTTGAAAGTTTGTTCTGGCAAAGGTCTGCAGAGTTCAATTTCTGAAGCTCGCCGTCAGGGGCCCCCTTCTGACATGTCCGCTGGTGGAACAGGAAGTTCAGGTTTTGTGACTGTGATCGGGGATGAAGAAGGAGGGGGTTTTATCAGCTAAAGTACTGAACTATTTATACTTATAGCCCGTATACGCACATTTGCTTTTAAAGTGTTAATATGGTCGCACCAACCGTTTAACAGATAGTTGAAATCACCGTTTACCCTACCTTCTGTGGCGCTGAGAATGCAGTGTGTTATGACAGACTTTCAGCCGTTGAGAGATTTTGATGTGTGTCCGAGGCGATTGTACCTTTCATTGTACCTCCTTCTTGGGGGGCAATGCGGTGATATCGGTAACCATATCATGGGACAGAAAAATAAATGTGGGACTTGATATTGCACACAAAATCACATAGGTAGGTAAATAGTTTTTGGAACGGTCTTACTCTTAGCTTTAAAATTTTTACCGTGTCCAAACTCAGCTGAAAAAGCTCTCAACTGCCCTGTCTACATCTATCACAGGTCCGTGTCCCTACGACCCTTTCAACCGGTCGCGTCAAAATTTTTCAGAATCTGCACGAGTTAGTCCTTTTTAACTAGCAATTTTATGAGCATGTACGACTGATGCCTTCACATTGTGTAATAATACCAAGTTCTGCCATCATTAGCGCATCTTTTGTTCTCCCTCTGTGTGATCTTGGCATTTGCGCCAGTGGTTTCTGATTGTCACAACTGACCAACGTTTCTGCCTGTCGATTCAGGCACCAATGTCAGTTTTTCCATGCGATCCCTGCAGGAATTCAAGATAACTTTTACTGTTATCTCCCTCCTTGCTTCTGGGGTTGGCTGGTGAAGACCTTCCGATGAAACGGAGGCCCGTTCACGGCAGACCTTGTGCTGACAATTGACCTCGTCCACCTGCGTTATTATGTGCCCTCCCACCCCCATAGCTCAAGGTTTCCAAGAAAAAGCAAATTCACTTCAGAAATTTACCAAATCCAATAATCCTTTGTTTACATATTTCCACCAGCAAAAGCCTGAATGCGATTCCTTGGGAGATGAGCTAGCTAATGTTTCGTGGTGCACCTTGTGATCAATGTTTTTAATTGCCTCAAGGAAGTAGTGCAGCCCTGCTTTGAAGGACGCTCTTGTCCATCACCGATAAGGTAAGAATATATTCCCACCGCAACTAACCTACGTGAATAAAGACTTCATTTGTTTTGGCTTCAGTTTACCTGCCTATCTTGGAGATGTGCATGACTTTATACCTACTTCTTTTAAATCAGACCTGCTGGGATCGTGTTAACAGCAGGCTGAACCGCTGGCTGCAAATTCCTGTCTGCTCTCATTCAGCTTTCAATAAATAGGCTACCGGTGTTTTTGAATTTCCTGCGCTCGACGCCCTGTCGGACGAAACAGCTGGTTTGGCAGTTGGAATGCGTGTTGGCGCTCGCCGAAGCCTGCCCCGCCGCGCCCTCCTCCCCAACCCCTCCGGATACCGCAGATCTTGCAAGAATCTCATTTCGCTTACCAGACAACCAAAATGTATCGATAAGCGTCATTGTTCTTCCCGACATTTCACGACCTCCCTACGCGAGTGGCAGCATTCCTTGTTATTCATCCCAGTGTGGTGTCTACTGGTTTTAAATGCGGCAATGCCGTCCTTTTGTCTGTAGATACACAATATGCTATCCTTCTCGTCGCGAAATAAACGGTGCATGGACGCCTTTCTTGCACACTGTCCACTCTAAAGCAACGCTACTAATGCCCCGGGGTAGTGGTGCTTGTACTACCGACCATTTATGACGATGATGATGACCTATGGGGCCCTTAAACAGGGGAAAAGGACAGGAACCACCCGGAATACAGGTGTTTTTGCGCCAAACTCTAGGGAAAACGGGGTTAGGTTTATGGTTAGGGTGAAGGTGAAGATAAGTTCGGGTTATGTTCCGGGTCGAGGTTAGGGTTAAGATTACAGCTACGGTTTGAGTTTACGTTAGGGTTAGTGTTAGGGTCAGGACACGGGAATATACACCCTTTCTGCAATGATGTGCAGAGCCGGTTGTTTTACTTGGGTGGGGCGTTCCCTCTCCCGTGTCCTGTTTAGGGGACCATATAAGTAATCCTTCTCCCATTTATTTACACGTCTCACACGCGTTCGAGCCTAGCTATTGATGTCGCTGTGCCTCTTATCCGCATTTTGGTATCCCGAGACACCACAGCAGCGGTCACATTAGTAAAATTTCTGCCAATGCTGCCATCGTGAAGACGGTGGAACAAGAATTTTATTCGCCTGACTTTTCAGCTTCATGCTCGAACCCCTCATCAGAGCCGGTATTAGCTAGGGGTGGATTCGGCCGTGTATTCTCCAACCAGGATTTGCGGTGGGACCAACACTCATCGTCAGATGTGCATTTGGTTTGCTTTGTAGGGATTTGGTGCTGAATATGGCAGTATCAAAGGGGTCATTAGTATTAAACAGAATGGGCACTGCAAGTGAAACAAACGGACCACTAGGAGTTTCTGCGATCTATGTATTTTCAACTATTTCACTCTGAATTAGCGTTGATACTGAAGGTAAAGTATAGCTGAACAAGTGCTATGCATGATGACCTACACAACCAGGTACTTTTTCAATTTTACTACATTTAGATTAGCAAGTACCCGCTGGCTGCTTTATTTTCTGCGGAAAATAGGGTCGCTGCCATACGCTTTGTATACCGAAGACGGGTGCTGGCCGCCCAACGATGTCCGATTGGCGAGCGTGGACTTCCTATAACTCCGTCCGACCACTGTTCATTCACGTACAGCGCCAGCTTAGGACCCAAAATAATGACGATTGCTGGGACCGTCGGTATGCATCTTAATATGAACTCGGCATTTGTCTTACCCGACATCCCGACGTTTCAGAGCTACATTTTTTATTCCTTTCTGCAATGTACGTACGTTGAATAATGCATATAGCCCCGACTGTTTCACAGCGCCCTCTGGAACTAAAAGCAGACTGATCTGCTCAGAAAATAACAGGTCTCCATCCAGATGAAGTACCGTCAACGGCACATAGTAAGGCAAGATTGAAATTGATATTATGGCCGCTTTAACGATAGTGAATAGCAAGGGAAATAGTAATATGGATTAAAAAGGAGAACTGAGCCTAAGTCTACTAAAAGTTTATTATATTAAGTAAGTATGGTTAGAACATAATACCGCGTTTTGGGGAAGCACTCTTGAAATAATTAATTAAGCCAAAGGCAGGAGCGTTCGGTTTCGGAGTACTATTAAATAAATAAATAAAATCATTAGTTTTATTTAGCACCCATAAGGGTCCTATCACGGTAAATCCAAATATATTTTCGTTTAAATTTTGGAACGAATCCGCAAACTCTGTATGGCTTTCGGTTGTTGCTTATACTAGACAGGCAGATATGAAAAAATCCGATGAATTGTGCTCATAGAGAAATCATACCAAAAATATGAATAGAATTGGCACTAGCATTCACATTGATAGTACCGAAAGCATTAGTCGTAGTAGCGGTGAAAACATTTATAGTGTGGTACTAATACCAGGAGGAATGTAACTAACAGGTATGATTTTAGAGTTAGCCATGTTGACCGATTAACCAGTTTCGTTTAATGCTACACACCCGTCTTGTAAACCCGCGCCTACCCAGCGCACTGTCAGACGGCGGATAAGCTGCATAGGATCTTTAAGACGTGGCTTGCTGTCCGTTCTCACCTGCTGGTGCCTCGAAGCACCCGCAAACTACCTTCGTCTCTGCCACCACATCGACGACATACGGATTATCTGCGAGTTTGTACCCACCCTCAGCATTACCGAAAGCAACAGCAGTAGCAACAGTACTCGCCTGGATGACCAAAACATCGAGAAGCTAAGTTGTGCTAGAAGAAAAAATCGCTGACACTCTACCAGGAACGGAGGCCTGGGAATACATGCGGAACTTGACCAGGAAGGCAGGTGACTTTGCGGGAGCCGGTTTCCCAGTCGTCTAGTCAACCTCATGCCTGTCTCCTAGGAATACATGGGCTTCGAAGGACTGCAGTAGTAGCCATGGAATGCAAGTCCGGCCGACAAAATCAGGATGTGGAATCAAACCAGGTGTATATCATCGGTTTGAGGCAAAGATATTGGTTGCGATAGATGACTTCATAGGGCTTAGGCCCAACTGATAGTCTGAACAGAACCAGAAGGTGGAAGTGAGCCCTAACGAACTTCTCAAGAATTTTACCTTCATATTTGCACATGCATGGGTGGCGAAGGAGGTGCTGTCGGTACTCATTTAATAACCACGGAACTTCGTACGCTGGCGTGCGCAGAATTGACCACATCAAACAGATTTGCCTAAAAGAAGAAAATGTAAGAGCACCAGCAAAAAATGCGCCTGTATTAGCCGTAGGCATAGAGGCTCATGCAATGGTTTTATAGCCGAATTATAATTATAAACGTTTTTTTTTCGATGTATGAGTGCCTTTTTGCAGAAAATTCAAATCCTTCTCCTGCTTTAGCTGCGCCAGCACACTTCGCTTGACTGTTAAATCTAGATACTCTTGGAAACTATATATATATATATATATATATATATATATATATATATATATATATATATATATACAGAGGAGACACGACAGAGAATATGGGTAGATTGATACAGTCTGTTTCGGGCTTATTCTGCCTTCATTCAGCCAATCATAACCCTGACTACCAGCTGGAACTGGAAACACAAACCTGCGCTCGAGTACGGCGCATACAGTCCACACAATGGGTCTAGCAGATGTGTCATAAGCACTTCATTGAACCGAAGTTCATCAGTGCCTCACCACCTATCATTCTCTGTCGCTGCAGATCGGGTATTTATTCAAACAGAAATAGGCGCACACCGATCTAGCGGCTTCCCGAAGCAAACAGGCTCCGTATTGCTGGCCAAGGTCACGACCAGGCAAACTAATTACCAGGCCGAAGTCTGTCAAGAAAAATTTCGTTTATTCTTAGTTTATATCTTTCGTCTTAAAAAACCTCTGATTAAATACTGTCCTGTGTCTGATCAACCGATGTTTACTAGATTACCATACCAAGATTACTTAAAATTCGACGTATTTTGAACCACTAACACAAATGTAGACTGTCAGCTGATTAACAGACGAAGGCAAACTAAATTTTCTGCAATTTAAATAAACTGCATGGTAGAGCAGTACGCCAATAGATGGTTGCTTTCATGAAGTCGGAAAGGAGAAAGGGAGACAGTATCCTGTAACAAATGGCACCTGCTAGCCTGACCTCTCAAACATCTACGGGGTGCTACTCCATGCAAGTGCAAAGGTTTATTCGGGAGTGCCTTAACCCCTTTTTCCTTCCTGAGGATAAATTCACAAAAGATTACCAATAGGTCTGAATGACAGTTCAACCGTCGATTGTGGCGATGTCCACCGTTTGCCCCATAGCATGGTGGGCGCAGGGGCATTGAGTGGGGTGTGATTTAGTTTATAGTGATAGTACACTTGCGCAGCATCTAACACACTCGCTCCTCATCCAACACCGGGGCCCCGTGTCGTAACCAAGTCAAGAAGACCAGAAACGGGAGAAGGTTCATGCGACTGGCGCGGTGAGAACCCGCACCTAAGCGTGCCGTCACACATGGCTCGGATCCCACTGAGTGGAAGTCCCATATAGGCCATAGTAAGGAGGAGATATTGCAACCTGACTCTCAGTCCTCCAGTCGGCCACTCGACACAAACACACACTGGGCTGACTGAAAAGTCTGCGTTAAATCGTCAATTGGCAACCTTCCAAGCCAGGTCTCAATAGACATGCTATAAATAGCATTGTTGTTTCGTCTGTTAACTTCAGCAAAGTGGACTTGTCAGGAGCAGACAGTGTGGATAATATCGTCATCTATTTCTGATGAAAAATCACTAGCTCAATATAACTGCCACAAGGAGCCCTAACTAATGCTATCAGCATCAAAATTGGTAAAGAATGCTAGTATAAAATGCTGCAGACAGCGTCAGTTTTTTAAAAGTTTTCAGTGCTGCTTACATTACAGATTGAAATTGGTGAGCGACAGTAAATACACCTGAAACCAGAATGTTATTCAGACCCAGAGAGTAGTGTTAGTCTTATAAGTGGACACTAATATTTGTAGTCGCCGTTATAATAAAGTTCATGTTAGTAGTAGTGTTAATAGTGGGCCAATTTGCCGAGTTATTATCACGCCAATAATAATCGATGGTTAGTAAGTTGTTGCAATTGAAGCCTCGGCTGCAGGCCATCAAGCAATCATTGCATCAGGTAGGAAAATAAGTTAGGAATGCGAGCACTGGCATGATATTCGGATGTATCTGCTGATGGGTCCCATTGAGAATCCGAAACTCAGGTGAATTAACTTATTGTGGTAGAGATAGTTCGACCGTCGATTTCGACGAAGCCTAATGTATGCTCCACGGAAGGGTGGTGCAGGGACGGTGACTTGCGCGTCAATTTTTGTTAAAGTGATAGTAGCCTTGCGCTGCAGCTACCGCACTCTCTCCTCCTCCCCCAACTGAGCCCGGTGCAATGACAGAGTCAAGAAGACCGGAAGCGGGAGAGGGCGCAGGTGGCTGACGCGGTCGGAGCCGCCCCAGGGTATAACACCCCACCTGGCTCAGATCCCACGGAGTGGGATTGCCATAAAGGCCACAGTAAGAAGGAGCCATTGTGGCCTGTATCTCAGTCCACTAGTCAGCCACTCCACACAAAACACACATTTGGCTGACCACGCGGTCCGAGTTATCCCGTCAGTTGGCAACCTTCCAAGCCCCGGCACTTAGCGCACCATGATAGTTTCAAGCGTGTCAGATTGTTTTATAGTGAGGAAAATGTCGCTGAGCTGTCGACCTCACTCTCCCCACCCCCCACAATCAGACCACCGTCTGAGCCAGTCAGTTGTT
>WEDG01003597.1:0-16779 GCA_017591395.1 Schistocephalus solidus | reverse complement strand
AAATTGCCAACCGATTGGAAGACAGCGTGGATTTCCCAATACATAAAAGTGGCAGCCGGGCTTCCGCAAATAACTACAGGCCGGTAAGTCTCACCTCCATATGTTGCAAGATTATGGAGCGAATCATCAAACGTGAACTGATGCAGTTTCTGGAGCGGCATCATCTTCTCTCTGAAGCGCAGCACGGATTCCGCAGAGGAGTTGTAGCCGGAATATCTTTTTTTCAAAATGCCATTGAAAAAGATTGAACACAAATCCGTGTGTGTGCACCATCGAGAAAAAGAAACGAGTTTTACGGCGTGTAAAATAGCAAGAAATTGCAGTATATTACTGTCCTTCCCTGTCGATAACGTATGCAACGTTTGCTTTCTCCGTTTTACAGTAAGCAAAGCTGTAGCGTCCCTCTTGCGGCTTGCCCAGAGTTGTCTTGTAGACAATTGTCTCGTTTTCGGGGTTCTCATTTCCTACAAGCGTGCCACACGGAAAACATTTGTAGATGATCATTTAAAAGAGATTGTGCATTGGTTTTTCTGACACCGAATGACCTGACTAATGATGTCTGGTCAAAGTTACCACACTTATGATATCGTGCTATACCATCATATTCTGATTGCGTTAAAAGTCCTTAATTATTTTTACTAACAAGCCATCCAATCAGAGGCTACTATTAATCGAAATCAGTTATCTGTAAAGTTTAGCGGATATTCAGCTTCTCAACTCACGTCATTGTGGTGGCCCAAAGCTGCAGCAAAGGTCACGGTCTGCTGTGAAGATTGCAGTCTTTAAGACGAAAATGTAACATCAGTTTCTCGCCTGCCCAGCTTTTTATAGCATAAATCATTGTCGGATAATGCGCTGATTTATTGGCCACCAAAACCATATGCCACTCTCACCACTCTCTATAGAAATATCAGCCTTTCCCTCGTGATTTTTTGATGACATTTATATTGATTTGATTTTATATTTTTATATCGTGGTCAGTTCTTCAAAACCGATATATGTATATGTTGTTATACAGTTTTGTTTATCTTATAAAATGTCCAAATATCAGGGAATTGTATTGTTCCCATATTATCCCTGTTCATCACTTATAGTTGGCTGTCATTTCAAAGCCATCTGGCTGCAACGGTGAGGAAGGTTTAACCATTATTTTGAAAACGCGAACGAAATACGAATAATGGCCACTTACAATTGAATTTGGTTACCGATCTCATAAAAACCATTTCAGGTTATTGACTAAGGCATATAAAGAATACTTTAAATAAATTATTGTCTACTATGCGACGCGTCAGACACATCCACAAACGCAATATCGAATGAAAAAGTGAAAAAGGCTAATTTTTTTTTATCCGCGCTCATGCTTAAATGGAACATCGAGGTAATGGCGAGGCATTCCAGCTGGCAACATTTACACCAGCATAAGAATAGCCGCTTTAATGTAAATAATGAAATCTATATCTCTATGAGGCAACTAAATTTTTTATGGAAAAAATACTTACAGGGTGCGTTTCGCAAGTACTCTTAATTGCACTGGAAAACCCAATGCTTTTCTTGTCCATAGCATATACATTGATTGGGAGACTTTTCTCTACCTGAATACACGCTTCGGACAAAATGAGAAAATTGTTTATAAACTATGCCAAGGTAATTTATGTAAAGAAATAATAATCTGCCACTGCAATCTAAGCTCAAGCGAGAAGCAAAATGTCTATTAATATACTGCACAACATTTTTTTTCAACGTGATATAAACTTTGCTAGTAAACGTATATAAAGCCTGCTCACGGTAAAGGGAAAAGGGGTCTTACATGTCTCTTTAGTCACGGACCAACTATCGGCCTTAGAAACGAAAATGGTGTGGAAGCCATGTCTGCCATTAGATAGCATGGACGATATATCAAATCCAAGCCAGTCATGTCTTTGAAGATCACACACGTAAAGAGTAACCCTTTCTGCCTTGCCAAGCGGTTCTACATTTGAAAAAAATGGCGTTTATTCAGGTCAACAATTCAAACTCAAATCGAACGTACGCATTTAAACAAGAGACTGTTGTGTTAAAAGTTCACTTACGAAATCACCAATCTAATTCTACTTGACTGGGGTTTATTTGGTTGTAGTTGACAAAATATGCTCTAAAATAATAGTATTAGGAGCCGCTTAATGCACTATACCTAGCGAGTGAAAAACTGCGAACATTACTCAGCCAGTCGTACACTTGAACAACTGAAATCTCAACATAAGCCTGTAGGCATTAAACCGTATCTTCAGCGAGTATGCCATTTGACAAGACCAATTCATCGGAGTTTCTTCATACACTGGTAATTTGACCTCAGTTAATATACCGTTTCTAAGCCGTGACGAAATTCACGTCAATAGAGTTTAAATAAAGACCACAAATATTAGGAAAACCGCAAGAGATCTGTTTAGATGTGCAAATTTGAAACAATTTTGGAGTGCACAGTTTGGTTTCCTCTCACCTCGATTAAGCATCAGCGCTCGCGCTTCGCTTAGATTGACTTCGTTTATGCAGGTGTCGTTTCCGCATTTAAAGTCCGTCTCATCTAGTCGTTTGCGCTACATTGAAAGCCAACTGATATTTCCATATAAAAAGATAAATTGAAAGGAAGTTAGCGAATTATTCTAGTCATTTGGAAATTTGATTAACTATAGTAAGATTTAAAACGCTACATTCAACGTCACTCTAATTACTGCAATATATCAAACTGTGATTAAGCAGGTATTGTAGGGCGTACATCGTGGCGCCGTCTCTGAAGCCCGCAACCGGTGTATTATTTAGCAGACAGCGAGAAACCGTCCACAGATACACTCTTGCATGGAAAACCATCCCAGTTTTTTTAAAAGGACAACGAGAGAGAGACTGCAATTTTGCTAGCCCTTGCCCTATCTGAAATGCTAGCATCCCACGGTTAGCACTTTGTTACTCCTGAATAACATAAATTTATTATAACTTATAATTATGCGCATCCTGGAGATAGGTTGCTGCTAGCCTGATCCCTACTACACATAGAACGTCCCAGTTTCTAGCCAGTGCCGCCAGTAAATCAGATATAACTACACTAATATATTCGAATTTGGTATATTTTGACACGCTGGCATATAAATTGATTAAAATGAAGGACAATCATTTATTCAGACGGAAAAAATATACAGCTTATAAAACGAGTTTCATTCCTACTATTCGAATGTTTTCAGCAGCATTAATTCCATGCGTGGATTTTAAAATCAAAATGAGTTTTAATACACCACGAAAACATGTAGGTTCACCTTTCACTGAAAAAAATACTCAGAATCCTGGCCATCTGTTATTTTATGCCAGACGATCAGTAACTAGAAAGCGTGGAAATAGAGAAACCCATTTATTACACTTTCATTACCACTAGTCAGCAACACTCCATGCCAGAATTCGTCATTGTCTTTCGTTGTTCATGACCAGTCTATTATGAATGACATAAAGCGGACAGTTCATTATCATGCGCACTTATAATCACTCATAATTTAATGAAAAGCATCACTTCAGTAGACAATTTTGCACCGACATGGACGATTCCCTGCTCCGATGTGCCAATTGTGTGCAATTTTGTCTACAACTACATTAGGCAGTGCACTCGAAATAAAGACCCCATCCCTTTGTTAAAAACGGATGAAGGCGTCGAACTTTGCAAGGACGAGGAAAAGGCTTTGCATCTATCTGAGTTCTTTCAGTTGGTTTTTACGAAAGAAGCCAATCTTACCGCTGATAACTATAGTTGGGAAAAGATCCCGACAATTGACTCAATGGTCATAACAGAACATATTTTTCTGCAGGAACTACTGAAACCCGGACGAAACCAAATCGCCAGGTCTTGATGTTATACTGGCAAAGTTGTTGAAAGAGTTGGCCATAGAGTTAGCGGAACCTTTTCTGTCTACTTTTTCAAGCCTCCTTCGCTGCAGGCAGATTGCCACCCGATTGGAAGATTGCGTGGATTTCCCCGATACATGAAAGTGACAGCCGGGCTTCCACAAAAACCACAGGCCGGTTATTCTCACCTTCATATGTTGCAAGATTATGGAGTGAATCATCAAACGTGAACTTATGCAGTTTCTGGAGCGGCATCATCTTCTCTCTGACGCAAAGCACGGATTCCGCAGAGGAAGGTCCTGTTTTAGTAATTTGCTCTACTGTCTAGAACGATGGTCCAGAGCGATCGATGAAGGAAATGTGGTGCACGCAGTCTACAGAAACTTCAAGAAGGCCTTTGATAGCGTGCTTCACCAGCGTATCCTATACAAACTAAACCGTATTGGGGTAAGGGACAAACTTTTGAAGTGGATCGAAAACTTATTGATTGGGCCATCTCAGATTGTCCGTCTTAGCGATCAACAATCGGCGGAGGTCGCGGTTGAGAGTGTGGTTCCTCAGGGCTCCGTCCTTGGCCCTATCCTCTTCCTTATGTACATTGATGACTGCGTAACTGGATTGGACTGTGACATCGCCATGTGTGCTGACGATATAAAGCTTTGGATGGTCATCCAAAACGCAGCTGATGAAGCAAATCTACAGGCGAACTTGCATCTACTCGAGGAATGGTCGCACAACTGGCTACTTCCATCCCATGCTACCAAGTGCAATATTCTGCGATTCGGCAGAGCCAGCTCCGGGCACAAGAGAATTTACTATCTGGATGACATATCGCTACCAGGGGAAGAGGCTGAGAAAGATCTAGGAGTATGAATCACGCCCTCACAGAAGCCATCGTTCCATTGCTCAAGAGTAGCAAAAGCTGCCATGTCAAGCTTGTATCTAATTAAGCGCGCGTTTGCAAAGTTCGACAAAGTGTGCTTTAATAAGGTCTTCAGGATGTTCATGCGACCACAATTGGAATTTGCCTTACAAGCCTGAAGACCGTGGTCTGTCAAAGACCACAACACCCTTGAGAAGGTCCAAAGACGTGCCACCACGATTGTTCAAGGTCAAAGCTGCCTGCCTTTCGAGACACGATTGTCCAATCTTGATCTGTTTCCTCTGGACTATAGACAGCTACGCGGTGACATAATACAAGCCTTTCGCATTCTGCGGGGTCAGGATTGTTGCTTTGCATCTGGCGACTTCTTTGAGCTGGCCACTACCACTTCTTTGCGAGGACAATCTTATAAACTACGTGTGACAGGTGCAAAACTCGACACAAGAAGGTTCTTATTCTTCAACAGAGTGATTAAGGCCTGGAATTCTCTGCCTGCGGACATTAGCATGTCTCCATACGTTGACACTTTTAAGCGGAAGTTTGATCAGTAAAGCCATAAGAACCACCACGACATCCGAACCTAACACATTTCCTGAAACATATTCCCATCCACAATTTTGACGTTATATAACATACAACTCCCAATTTCTGAGTAAAATTATATTATAATTGATTGTCCGATGCCCTGTAGTGTGACGGGGAAACAGCCCTTTGTCCAACGTCCATTATATGTCAGCCTATTTTAATTTGCAGTCATTTACATCAATAGGGAGCTCAAAGGCTTCGCCAATATTTCCCTTAATTAAACTGAACTGAACTGACTACAAAGATGAAAATCCTCACATTGGCCGTTGTGTGGTGGCAGTCACGCGAATGGAACTCCCAAAACCGGACTAAGTTTTACCAAGAGGTTTCCATTATTCCAGGCCAGGCCACATACAGTCTTTTGCAGGCACATGCCATAAAAATGCCGCCATTTGCAGTCTAGCAATTTTAAACATGATTCGACGAGGACAGTAGACTTGTTCAATCCTCACAATAATTCCCCCAAGTCCCCAGTGCATAAAAACTCTCGTATGGTGCTCAGGCGCTCTCAGTATCCATAGCATTTACCCTCAGATCTTTTTGCTGAGACATAGTGGTCGGATTTGAGTACTTATGAAGTGCCCTCTTGTTATTGTATGATAATATTTCGACGTATTTTACCTTACTCCCCAACGAACTATACGATTTGTTGACACCGTTAGTAAAATCTTACATCGAGACCACGGTTTGTGCAGAGACATGTTAGCAATTAGTGAAATGCCAGAAATGCCATGCCAGTCTGCCTGGCTTTTGACAATCACGGTATTGAAGTCAATTGTTCATCAATTTCAAATGACTATCGTTAAATGATAACTATACACGCGTTTAATTTAAGCTTATATTTTTCATCCCAATTATTGGAATTATTTAATAGGTGTTCGCAGATACCTTCCCAAATCAATGCAAAAATATGTACATTACGTCTTTCTTGCCGCTTGCCAAGATCAATGTCACCGAAACTTATTAACCTGTGTGCAATAAGTGCTATGTTGTTTAGAAGACCATATCTTCTTCTCCTCCTTCTCTGTCATTTCCCCCGACAATTTTTCTCATTTCTCAAGTGAAAACTACAAGGCGATGTAACCAAAGTAAACGGTTAAATTTAGTCCAAAAATATGCGTACGTTTTTAATGATGCCTTGCCGTGGGATGTTATTTCAATAATAAAAAACGGGCCACTATTTTGTGAACTGATCGCAGTTTGCAAGAATCAATTGAAAGGAAATGCCGTGCACAAACATATAGTCTCAAAATCATGCCGTTTACGAAAACATGAATATTTCTTCTTTGAAGTCAATTTAAGGAAGAGGATGGCTTACGTGCTCATATTAGTTGTAACCGATATGCATAAAGTCATTACAAATGCAATCATCCGACTTAAAACGACAAGCAAACGCCACCTTGTGTCCTTGCGTGTACCTCAAACTGAGGCATTTACCTGCGTTTTTTTTGTCATCTAGGTGTACATCATCCACAACCATGAAATTGTATAAGTGGCACTGTGTGGTGGTCGAAGCATGAAGCTAGGATGCAGGAGGTTGTGTACATGTGTCCTGTACTCTCAGGGATTGCTGTCGGTGTGCCGCACTGCCTAGGAATTACGAAGCGCTATTGAGCCGCAAGCGTAAAGTGTGTTTAGGGAGGACGGTGTGTGGGTATAAACGAATGAGTCTGTTTATGGCATGGTCGTGCTACATGCAGACGCCAGATTTAACAACCAAATAAGACGCATATACATTATCTTTTTAAATAAAACAAGTTTTTCCTCATTCCACCGGCCAAACGAGGCTGTAAAATTACAGTGGCCAAAGGGTTATTCTAAATCTGTTTGCGCATATTGACCCTGAACTCAAACGCCTCACAGATAAGCGTGTCTCATCAGGTCAATAAGGCGCATTTGGTTTTATACTGTTTCATGTCATACTTGCAAACCAGCAGTCAAGATATTAAAACCTTTCGAGAACGTTTGCTCGGAAAGCACACGGTAAGCTTTTAATCCGAGAAAAATATTTTCTCAGGCCATTCTTGCAAAGCCTACAATCACGATAAACATAATCAAGCCAAATTCTGTAGATTGGTTAAGGTTTTTCCTACCACTGTTTTAATAGATCTTGTTTCAGATCTATCACAAGGTCGTACGTCCACGCCAATTTCAATATACAAGTGCCGAACAATTAATTTAGATCGTTGTAACCCTGCAATTGTAAGTGGACGAGACCACCATCCCAACTCTTAAATGACAGGATAATTACGGTGGCCCGAATTCTATGCATTGTTATTGCCTTGCTCTGGGCGTAGACAGTAAATATGTCTTTAAAGGAACAATGAACTCACAGTATATTTTATGCCATATTTCCTAGAAGCATACATTAAGCCTAACCTGCATATGAGAATAAAGCAATGTTCCTTGTTTTAAAACTTTAACAGCATGAATTTGCTTGATGAGCAGTGGTCCATTTCACCTCCGAAATTATACTTAGTTATATTTATTCATTCCTCTTTAATATAAATTTTCTATTGGCCAGTTCCTAGCACGTTTCTCGATCCATAAGTCAAAAGGGAAATAAACGCGAATACTACATCAACCATTTCATAGATGGTTTATGTTTTCCCTTGGTCAGCTCTGAGTACTAATCGGTTGCTATTCCCGTAGCATTAGATCTTGTGTGCTGCCACTGGACTGCATTATCAAAGGCCGCGTTATTCTCTGTGCTGCACTCAGCGCAAAAAGTCAAGAACATCATTCAAAATTGTCGAAATATACGACTATGAATGGGATCGCATCCTATCCAATTAAATATCATTCTATCCTTATTAATTTTTAAAAAGAAAAAGGCCTCGGTTTAGGTTTATTTTATGGGATGTTTTAAATTTAGGACAAGCGCATATTAGAACTCCTGGGGCAGCTTTTATTACCTGGTTAGGCATTCATAATCCCGCACTCATATGCCATTCTGACTATGTGTCAATCATTCAGTCACGCCCTGCGCCTGTCAGATATCACTTTTTAATGTCGCAAAAAATGATCGTAGCTGTTAACTATGCTGAACCCTCATTCACTCACCAAACTTTGCAAAACAATAAAAAAATGAATTATTTGTTTACACAAAATGCACCCGATGTCGGTCGCTCGAATTGGCACGAGTTCCTTGTCCATAAAATGTGGTCAACCTACCTAATTGGTTCACTTATTCACACAGTAAATATAAATACGCAAGCAGAAGATTGAAATTCAGAAATCGAGATGCTTCGTGTAGCAATAAGTTCTCTCCTCTCGGTAACATTTCGTAAGTTTAACAAGCTTGCTGGTATATGGTAACTAACATTCCTTGTTTCATTTTTCGTAATACCAGGCTAATATTCACAAAGATAAAATGTGCATTAAGTGTGTCCTCTTTTCTTCACCGAAAATGCATTTCTTATTTAAAAATATTTGTAGCCCGGGTAAAATGACTAAGGTTATCATATCTTCAAGCATTAGGACCGAAAACTAACTGTTCGTCCTTCATAGATATCAGCTATTTCGATTCCATTATTATAAACTGAAATAAAAGTTTTGTATTCGTTATTTAGCTGTGTAAAGTCAATTTGGCCAGTTAAAACCGAAGCGGATTCATTGACGCATTTTCGTTATTTGAGGTAGCAATGATTAATTTAGCTCAACAGCATGTCCCGAGCACTCACTGTGCATTTTCTCTAAGATCCTCGAATGAAAACTGGGATATTTTACTTACTGGCAAGACAACATAGCTTCTTTCAGTTAATTTGTGCTATTTAATAAATGGTTTATGATTTCGATCTTCTTCGCAAATTAATTTTGTTTTACCTTTCGGTTACTACATTTGATGACTGCTGTTTTATCCGTTCAGTCATCGTGGGTGTACTTGGAGATGGCTTCGTGCTTGACCCTACGGACACTCGAATTTATGATGCTGAGAGTGGTTGTGTAGATGTTACTACCGTCGTGCCATCTAACTTCTCCGTAAGTTCCATTTATTAATAGTAAATTATGTCTCTGTTGCCAATCAAGCACTCTGTACTGGCATGACGATAACTGCTAATTGCAACAAGATCACTTCTTAAACATGGACCCAAACGATTGAGTAAAGTGAAATTATAGACCCATGCGTGTGTGGGATATGCAGCATTAAATGATGAATGCTTTAGTTTATGTGCTGCATGATTTTTTCTGAAATACGTCAGTTAATGTTTGTTTAACTTACTGCATCAGTAAAAATCATATGGCCTCTAATATTTATGCAAGATTTTGCCAAAAGATTTCCTGTGTCAAATGTGCGTCTGCTTTCTGTTTAAAACTTTCCAGTTTAAGAAAAGTATATGCCAGTTTTGAGCCAGTCGGGTTGATAGTTAGCGCAATACGTTAAGGTTTAAAATCTTACTATCGTTATTCGCAATTTCCAAATGACTAAAATAATTCGCTAACTTTGTTTTAATTTATCTTTTTTGGTATTAAATTTAAGTTGGCTTTCGCTTTAGCGCATACGACTAGATGAGACGGACTTTGAATGCGAAAACGACACCTGCATAAACGAAGTCAATCTAAGCGAAGTGCGAGCGCTGATGCTTAATCGAGGTGAGAGGAAAACCAAACTGTGCACTCCAAAATTGTTTCAAATTTGCATATCTAAACAGATCTCTTGCGGTTTTTTTATATTTGTGGTCTTTATTTAAACTCTATTGAAGTTAATTTCGTCAAGGCCTAGAAGCGGTATATTAACTGAGGTCAAATTACCAGTGTATGAATAAACTGCGACGTATGGGCCTTGTCAACTGGCGTACTCGCTGCAGACACGGTGAAATGCCTACAGGCACATGTTGAGATTTAAGTTGTAACAGACTGGTTTATGTTTGCATTTTCTCATTCGCTAGGCATTTTGCATCCATGAGATTCCTAATACTTATGTTGTTGAGCATATTTTTGTCAACTTTGACTAAATAAGTGCAAACCATTAGAATAAGAATAGGTGATTTCATAAGTTCACTTTAAACACTACAGTCTCTTGTAAAACTGCGTACGTTCGATTTGAGTTTGAATTGTTGACCTGAATATACGCCATTTTTTCAAATGTAGAACCGCTTGGTATGGCAGAAAGGATTACTCTTCACGTGTGTGATCTTCAAAGACATGCCTGGCTTGGATTTGATATATCGTCCATGCTATCTGATGGCAGACAGGGCTTCCATACCATTTTCTTTTCCCAGGCCAATAGTTGGTCCGTGACTAAAGATACATGTAAGCCTCCGTTCCGCTATACCGTGAGCATGTTTTCTAGACATTTGTTTGCAATGTTTATATCACTTTAATATAATGGTTGTACGGTATATCAATGGACATTCTGCTACTCACTTAAGCTCAGATTGCAGTGGTGGTTTAGTATTTCTTAACGTAAATTTCGTTTGTACAATTTCAAACCATTTTCTCATTTTGTCCGAAGCGTGTATTCAGGTACAGAAAAGTCTCCCAATCAATGTACTTGCGATGGGCAAGAAAAGCGTTGAGTTATCCTGTGCCATTAAAAGTACCTGCGAAACGCACCCTGTAAGTCATTTTTTCTATAACAAATCTTGAGTTGCCTCATAGAGATATAGGCGTCTATATTTAAATAAAAGTGACTGTTCTTATGCTGGTGACATCGTTGCCGTATTGAAGACCCCGCCATGACCTCGGTGGTCCTTTTTAACCATAAACGCGAATGCAATAACATAAACCATTTTAACGTAGCATCTTCTGTGAATGGTAGTCCACGGGTCCTGCAAGCACTTACAAAAGGAATTTAATCTAACCTCGTCATTTTTATAGATCTTTCGAAATGTGTTCGTAAATAGCCATATTCTTCACCGTAGAGTTCATCGCATTCCAGGTTCACCGTTGAATTATTCAGAAAAAGCTTCAGTCAGCATGTCGAAGTGCTTTTAGCACATATATAGGGAAATCACATCAGGGCAACTAGGTTAAATACAAAACGGCCTAGCCGCAGCTGGGGACCAGGACGGATGGGTCACGACGCTGCGCGTTCATTTACTGTTTGCAATAATGTTTTTAATAACTTTCACTTCGATGTTACTTTTCGTCTTACAGACCACAATCTACACAGCGGACCGTGATCTTTGCCGCAGTTATGGGCCACCACAATGTCGTAAGTTGACAAGATGAAAATCCTCACAATTTTGCAGATAACTGATTTCGATGAATAATAGCCTCTCGTTGAATGGCTTCACAAAGTTTGTTAGTACAAAATGCTCCCATATGTCCATGTGCACCCTTGTAGGAATCGAGAACCCCGACAACGAGACAATTGTCTACAAGACAACTCTGGGCAAGCCGCAAGAGGGACGCTACAGCTTTGCTTACTGTAAAACGGAGAAAGCCAACGTTGCATACGTTATCGACTGGGAAGGACAGTAATATACTACAATATCTGGTTATGCAACACACAGTGAATCTCGACTCTCTTTCTCCATGGTGCGGGCACATACACGGTCTTTATGATCAATTCATGTCAAAGGCTTTTTGAAATAAAGATATTCCAGCGAAAGCTACAGACCCTTTTTTCATTGCCTTTGTATAGATACAGGTGGATATGTCCGGTTTGCAATTTTGAAAGGCGTCCTTCAAATACCGTATCTGTACGGAAAGTGGGCGAACAATCTCTTTGAGCTGTGGTACATCATCACATATATTAAGCAATTATCTATGCATCACAGGCAAACAGTGCTCCCTACGAAGTTGTAAGCCTTCTGATGTTTTTTTCTGAATTAGGGAGGATTCTTACCATGTGTTTGAACAACATTTGCGGCTAAAACCAAGCAAGCCCATATATTATTAATATATTGGAGGGAGACGAACAACATATCCTAAGTTATCGGGTTGACGTCAAAGCACATTAACCGGACTTATGATAGATAAGAGGGAAACCGTACATATAAAGTTGCTGAATTATGATCTAACTGATCGTTTGCCAAATCTCTATAAAGCACTATTTGACAGACGGATCTACAACACCAAAACCTACATTGTGTTCATCTCTCAGCCCCTAACCCGCATATCCTCCACTCTCATCCCCACTCAATTACGTTATAACCTTCATCACGCACGTTCTCATTCATGCAGGCATTTTACTTGGCCAATGCCTGCTTTTCAACTGCTCACTCCTCACTATGCCTGCTCGACGTAACTTGAGGTTGACAGTCACTGACCGTTGATGTCCACTACCGTTCAGCTACCGTTTTTGACGATTTCCATCATGTGCCCGATAACAAGGTGTGGGCAACGACAGTGCGCGACGTGTAGACCTTGACATCAAAGATTGCACTCTCGCTTCCCTCACAGTTTTGAACCCGATGGCTTGAAAATGCTAGTGGATAGCATGGCTTAAACTCATTTGTGGACCTACCAGCAGAGCAGCCATCTGCGGTATTTTTTTAAGGTGGCTGATCCCCAATATCGCAAGCTCTGCGCACATCTGCACCCCCGTGTTGGTCCAGCGCATATTTGCGTGGCCGATTTTAGGGGCAAAGGGCCGTCGTATGCACTAAATGAAATTAGCTGGCACCTGCAAACGGTGGACGCAGTAATATACGACAGGAACCGTAGAAAATCTCCTGCTTGTTCGGAAAACATTTTATGTGCTCAGTAGTAACCAAGACTTCCTCCCAAAATGAGGGCAAATGGTGCTTTCTGCTAAAAGGCAGTGGATGTAACAGTAGAAATTACTGCCATCCAGTGGTCCACCCCACTGCAGAAGATTCAACTTGTCTCCAGTTTGCAAGCTTTCGATAAATTTTAATGTATCTCTGCTATTTTAAAGGATGACCGAATCGAGACTTTCTAAATGACAATAATGTGTACTCTGAAATAAATGGCCACTACACATTCGAAAGAAAATCGTCGTTTCTATGTGCGATATGGATGGATGCACTTTTCTGATCACTTCGAATAACCCATTTATGTATGCACGCTAACAGATAAAACCGTCAATGTGCGTTCCAGGTGGAAGTTGAGAAGAAGTAGATACGATCTTTGGAAAAAAACCTTACTCATGCACGAAGCAGTCGTCCGAGGCAACACGGAACACACGTAATTCATGCACATGGAGTTGCAGTATTTATTGTATGCAGTCGCCATGCCAGTGCATATCTTTGAAACGTTACGGCTACCAATTGCTGAGGATGGATGCCCTTTGGTGCGCTAATTGCTCGAAGCTGGGAATTCTAGGACATAAAGGCTGAAATTGCATTATGCCTGTTGTCCTTATGTGAGTTCGACCATCTAGTTGCCCACGCGAGGGAATCTTGCGAGAAGTTCGGCCTCACCGAACTTTAATTTGTGGTCACGTCTCGTCAACTGCGCCGCGATTTCAGAATTGGCGTCATTTCTTCGCACTGATGTAGCGTGTTTGGCTATTGGCTTGTCCAGCACTCTTGCATATTCTCAGATGGAGTTGCTTTGCCCGAAAATGCACTTGAATCGATAAAGGACTCCGGGTGTTTCTGGTCGTGAAAGTTACTCTTCTGTTCTCATTAACGGAGGCCTTCTTGTGGTCTTCGGTCTGTTTTTGACTCCAAATTCAAGTGGTACAAGATGGCATCGAAAGACCTCCGAGATGCACTTCACGTATGGAAAGGTTCGCCGGAATTTTGACCGGCTACGATCTTGTCGTCTATCACCTAGTCTCAGTCTGTCGACGGGATGCTTGGCTGGAGACTTTCCAAAAGACAATACCTTCTTCGCTAAAATACCTGGCAAATCCCCCATACAACGAACCTCATGTGCTCCGCGCATTCCTATTCCAAAATAACTCGAACCATGGACGCATGCTTCCATTTTTCGACCGGCCCTCCGAAGTATGGTAGTACAATGTTAATGGTTTCATTTTCCTACTGCTCTTCAAGAAATCCCCTTCCCATTCATATTCAACAGATACTACGCTAAATTAAACGCGTGACATAACTGCTTCACCGCGAACCGTGTTACCACAATGCAGTCCTAAGTTACAAATAAGTTCAAATGTCTGGACACCCATCCTCATTTTTAGTTCCAAATATGTCTGAGACCTCTAATCTTCTCGTCCATTTCTAATCGGAAAGCGTAAAGTTTCGAAGAAGATAATTTTTGACGGGCTGTAAGATGCACACTTTACGTACTATTCGCGTTCTAATGAAACATTAGTCACTGAAGATCGGAGGAGATGTACTTGGGTTTTATGCAAGAAGTTATTTTTTTAAGGATGTGCGGAGACATAGCCATTTTTAGGTTACATGTCGATCATACCTTAGCGAATTCCTCTTCTACAGTAAAACTTAAGGAGAAGGTGGCGTTTAATACGGCAAAACTATGAACACTTCTGTTAATTTTTAAATTCAACCTTTTATTTCTCAAAGCAATGAGGGGCTATTTCCACTTAAAATTTGGAGCAGGTTATTGTCTTTGCCACTTGTAAATAAAAGCACAAAACTTAACACGCGGAGCATAACATGAGCTGTTTAACAATGTAAGGGATACGCCCTAGTACTTAGGTTCTTGAAATTCTGCCTCTTAACGTACTTCACTTTTGACGGAACAATGGAAGAGCATGTGAAGGGGACAGCAGTGAGTTGGCCGATGAAACGGCTCGAAGCTGAGGGGGTTTTTGCTACGGTTGGAGTCGCTGGTTTTCAGACACCACAGAGAAAGATTTTGCGCTCAGTATTTGGATCATACTTTCGTGGTCATCGAAAACGATCAGGCGCTTACATTCAAAGAACATTTCAACGTCATCTTTCCGGACATTCAATTTACGATGAATGAGGAAGAAAGCAACCACAGCTTGCATTTAAGGATGTCCTTGTGTGCGCAAAGATAGTGATTGCCTCCAACTTTAAGTGTTCAGGAAAGCACAAACCATGAAGCAAATACCGAACTTTAACAATATTACCCTATCAGTCGCAAATTCAGCTGCGAAGGGGGCTTTAGCGGCGGGTTGGAACGTACTTCAGAGGAACAAAAAATGGTGTTGCAGTATCTTTGAGGGATATTGAGGACGAATGGTAAGCAGCGCAACTTTTTCAAAAAGTTCTGACACCAGCAATACGAGAGAACACATACAAGTGGCCCTTAATGTTGATGAACCCCTCCATGCGTGGAAAACAATATGGAAGCCGGCAGTCGGCCTTTCACACCGTTCGCATATATTTGCTTATGATATCGACATTGCGTGATATAGTATGCAACCCATTTTTATGAATATGGACCATGTTGTCTATTATAGAAATGTAGTAGTAAACGAATAGATACGGTACTTTATGAATGAACGTTACACAACGTGTACTAATATTATTGCCTCATATATGGCACGCACTAATTGCAAAAGGTATGGTTACTTTTTGAAGTGTGCCATCTAAAAGAAGACATATGGGGGGTTATGTTGAGACAGAATCTGTACAGCATTAATTTTCGAGACCCTGGCTTCAAGTGTGACGGCAGGTCTGGTTGAAAATTATTCGGAACTTAAAACCAAAAGTTAAAATGTGTTAACAATGAAATTTTAAAAAGAAGCAGTTTGCTAGGAAATTAGTACAAGAAATAATATAGTCATGCATTTTATTCATAAAACTTTACTAAAGTGTCTAATGACATCGAAAAGAAATGAGAAACATTCATATTATTAAAGCATTCCTGGCGAGCAATCAGAATTACACTCGTTCAAAAGCCAGCATCTTAGCAGTGTCCTGCATGACGCTATTTATCTGCTGCCTTCGAAATGAAATAGAATATTTTAGAATTAAAGTTAACATTTCATGGCTGAACACATCTATTCTAAAAGCATATTCCAAAATCAACGGCTGCAATGCACGTCATTAAAGGGTCACATTTAGTGCCCTATGTGTACCGAAGGCATGGTTTAAGGCTTATCTTAAGTGTTACGGAGACGGGATCCGCAGTCGAGTCGTGGCCCAAGGTGGAAATGGCACGTGATGACGCACGCTGAAACAGGCCAGGCCGGCGCAGACAACCAGGCCACCAATCCGTATGCGCCGCTGCACCGAGCACGCGTCAAACCCCCACGCACGCGTGCGGCCCAAATTCGAGAAGTTTCCGCGAGGGGTTCACCAGCCTGAGATGCGACCAATCAATGCGAACCACATTGCAGGCCAAAAGGTTCCAGAACGCTCTCTGCTATTGTCACGCCCTTGGCCGGAATGTTCGAGCACTCCAAGAACTCAATAAATAGACGAGAGTTGATGAGCCAGAGATCTGTTTTATGTCGACACAGAATAAAGTTTCTTTTCCCAAAAACCGGCTTTGCCTTCTCCTCTGTCACACCCGTCGGGATAGAACAAACTTGCGACGCAGATGTCCAAACTTATGATTACAGCCGAACAAATGCAGCAGTTACTTGACGCACAACGGTCCAGTTTTTGCGGTTCTGTTTTTCCCATCAAAGGACTCGG
>WEDG01003595.1:0-32483 GCA_017591395.1 Schistocephalus solidus | reverse complement strand
TACAAGGTGCTTCAACGGATGGACAAGTATTACGTCATACAGAAGGCTGACAAGACTGACACAGTCTCCATCGATAGATTCAAGCCAGCTTATATTGAGTGCGTCCCACCGCCCGTTGCTCCATCCAATTACTCCGCACCATCACCACCCAGTCCACCTATGTCAGTCCCTTCCACTCAACCTTCACACTCCACCACCCCACACACACGTTTTGCTACTGCTTCTTCACCACAACGCATTTCCTCTCGTTCTGGTAGACATATCCATTTTCCTGCCAATCATAAGGACTTTGTCGCATAATTTTTTGCTTTTTTTTAATCGAGCGTTTTTTTTTGTAGAACAAACGCTCTGGAGGGGGATTTGTGTAGGTATTTGTACAATTTACATCTTTGTTTCTTTCTTGGTCACCTGAATCTTTATGATAGCTTGTTTTAATGTGCTAAATAAATACAACAGCCATCTTCAACCGGCATGTTGGACGTCTTCTGTTTTCGCTGCTGCATGTCACCGCTGCACTCTTGATTGTACTGATCTCTCTCAATTAATTTCAGTCAATTGCAATGATTGATCATCATTTCTCGATTGCATTCTACTGATCGCCGTCTCAATTGAACTCCTGACTCTGCTCTTCATCCTTGATGTATAGCTTTCTGGATCTAGCTCAGAGTTCATTACAATCCTCAACAACACTCTCTATCTAGAAGCTGCGTTTTTCGTGAGTCTGCATTCTAACAATCCTCTGACATTTTTGCCCTTCTTTTGTCGTTTGTAGTTTAGACACAATTCTCCACTTAGCGTTAATTTATTTTGTAAACCTCGGTTCTTAGCAGTTTCGACCCTCGTCTACTCTACAAAGGTGAGGGTGCTGACGAGCAAGAAAATTTAAAAAGAGAACATGATTGATCAATATTGGAAACGAAAACTATTTTGTATCTTATTGTTTCCTCGAAAGAGTCATTATCGATTTAAAAATTCAGTTTATCCGGGATTGTTCCACCGAGATGTGTCACTTTAAGTTCCTTTATTTCTGGGATTAGGATTTTGCCCTTAAGCCCGATATCGTCCTCCAAAAAGGACGAAAGAATAAACGCTTAAAATCGCAAATCTGACAACTTTAAATTTAAGGTCATAAAAATGTGTGATTCAGGCGCAATCTGCTGCTACTGACACAAACTTACGTATATGTACAGTATACAGTGTGTACATTATGTACACTGAACTAAAAAATGGTTTATCAGCAGATGCTTATCTTGTTTGCATTTTAATGTTTCAACAGTTTCTGAAAGAATCACCTCGCCAAGAAGTTAGTTCCAAATAACATCTGCTGAAAGGCGTTCCGTTGGACATCGGTATGGACCAACATCGTCTGAAATGTAAAAGGCTGATCTGGCAGATGTTGCATCTCATCTAATTCGGTGATGTCATCAAAGTCTGATGCACGCTTAGGGGCCTCTGAAAATCAGGTCGATTTTGGTGAGTTTACTGCGTGGTTGCCTGTTATTGAGAAGAAACCAATCAAGTTTGGCCACTCTGTCTTTGTTAGTCAGAAGACAAATATACTTTACCATCTTCGCAACCACCCGTAGATAATCATTGTTAAACCACGGACGTCAGGCCTGGGCGGTATACTCCTTGTGAGTCTGAGCGAATGCCCCGTAGCTGTTGCCGAACGTTTCCTTATAAATAAATAATAGTATTTAATGCCAATTTACAGGCAACCTCGGAAGAAATATGCATCGGGATCTGGCAAGCTATGAAAATCCCTAGCCTTAAAATCCACATATCTTCCAACAGAATGCTCAACATACCATCCCTCAGGTAAACCTCTTGCAAATTATTTTAAATCTGACACCGGTAGCAGTATGGTGAATGCAGCAACGAGCAAAATAAAAATCCCCAATCCGTGTAATACGCGATCGGTAATAATTGGGGTATTTATGTGTGTGGCATTATTGAAAAGACTAATAAAAATAGGTGGAAAAAACAAGAAAAAATAGTAATTTTTGGTAAAATGTATTAAAATTTCAAATATAGCAACGAAAAATCGAGCGCTTAATGAAAAACAAAAAGAAAAACAAATAAATAGAAGAAAATTGAGTAAACTGCATCTATTAAAACATGGAACAGTACACGCGTTCAGTATAAATTCAGTTTAAACTATTTGATTTACTAGGAATGAATTCCTTTCGAGATATCATGCCGATAGAATGACGGCCAAAGCTGCTCAGATTTGCGGCTTTATTTCTTATAGTTTCTACCTTCCTGAAATTAAATTAAGACTTTATCGTATGTTTGTACTTCCATTCTTGAATTTTGCTGTCCTTTCTTCGGTTTAATGAACGAATCTAGCCGTTCAAAAATTGAAAATGTCCAAATACATATCAAAAAAACTCCTATTTCCGACTCTTTAAACTACGTCGTACTCAACAAGATGCCAGCTAATGAAGCTTACATTTCTTTGGGTCAGGAGACTTGAAGAAGGCTTCTGTCTCCTTTTCTGACTCAATGATAGTTCAACTCTCCCCAAGCTTTCTGTCACTACCCCCGTTAGTCTTCCTTATAACCGAACAAATTCTGCACTAATTATACCTCCCCCTGCATCTTCCACGTGTAAACGCTCTCTCTTCTTTGCTTCTAGGTATAGTTTTCTTTGGAATAACTTGCCAATTGAAATGAGGTCATTTACTTGTCTATATGTATTCAAGCGAAGACTGCACATTTATCTTAACACTGATTCTATTAACTTTTTATTTTCCTCATCTTTTTCCAGTATTTTCCCCATGACTCGGAGAAAGAACCATCGGAATTTAAGTGACCCTCTTGAAACTATATTTTCGCTACCTCGGGTCGCCCATGAACTACAGTAGATTGCCTAAATTATGAAATGTCTATATCAGAATTTGAGGAAGTAGCAGGGCAGACATTTTTAGGAGTAAGTTGAGTTTTTTGTATTAAATTTATGAAGAAAAAGCTGTTTAATAATAAAGAGATCACTTCAGATCAGTTTATTCAAGGGAAAACGGGGTTAAATGGGGCAAAATTAGACGTTACTTGCCATCCTGGAATTTGCACACGCTATTAAAAGCTACAGATCAAAACTTTTGGATTTTATGCGAATTACTATGCATGGACATTAATATAAGCCGGAAAAATTTGGAATTTATCCCTTCGGAGTACGGTAAATTTGGTTTTGTTTTCACAAAAATCAGGTGAATGCAAGTTTGAGAGCTTACATTGTTTATGGCAAATTGATAACAAATTTAGTTAAAATAATCCCGTTTTGCAAAGTTTAGGCGTTTTGTACCAAAAAACGCTGTAATAAACTTTTGTTAATGTATTTTGTTTTACCACACCGATAGTGAGGAGCTTAAACGCGCATATATACGAGACGCGATGATACACCGCTACTTTTCGCAGTCACGACGTACGCGAAGCCTGAAAAGACCATTTCGGTCTGCAGTTGACTATAAATGAATAAGGAAATTTTAAACGGAAGGGGCAGAAAATTCACATTTCATCGCAAATTCTAAGTCTATATTCGGCCACTCTCTTGTCTGTTTGAAAGCTTAGAACTAGACTGAGAAGTCACTTTAAAAGTCACTTTATTGAGGGAAGTAGGCTTTTGTCCTTGAGCTCCCTATTCACATGCAAAAATGTCAATAGTACAAACGTTTACAGTGATATATCTGACAAATGAAAATGTAGGGTCATCGATATGTGTGGGCCAGGTGCAACCTGCCACTGTTTACACAATCTTCCTTATATTGACAATAGTTTCTCAGAAAATGAGTATCCAGTTTGAATTTAAATGTGTCAACAGTTTCTGAAAGGACCACCTCGTCAGGGAGTCCGTTCCATGCTCCAACGACCCTCTGCGAAAAGGCGTTCCGACTGACTTCCGTGTGGACAAACTTCCTCTGCAGTTTAAAGGGATGACCCTGCAGATGTTCCGTCCCAGCCAATTCGAAGAAGTCAGCAAATTCTAGGGCACAATCGCGGCCTCTGACAATCCGGTAGGTTTGGATGAGGTCACCGCGCAGTTGCCTGTAATTTAGAGGAAACAAATCAAGTACAACCAGTCTGGTTTCGTAAGGCAGATGACTTAGATTCTTGACCATCTTCGTAGCCCTCGCCTGCACTCGTTCCAGCTGTAGATTATCCTTCTTAAACCACGGACGCCAGGCCTGGATGGCATATTCCAAGTGAGATCGAACAAATACCCCGTAGGTTTTTCGGAAGAGTTCCTTATCAATCTGCACAAATCCACGTCTGAGCGCAAATAAGACCTGTGTAGCACGTTAAGCTGCCTTTAAACACTGTGAAGATGGTTTAAGTGAGGAGTTTATTAGAACACTGAGGTCCTTCTGTTCCTTAACAATTGAAAGGGGCTGCCCATTGATAATGTATTGGTAGGAATCATCCTCTTCACTGGTCCTTCTTGTACGCAGTCTTAGGACCACACACTTCTCAACGTTAAAATTTAAGAGCCAACGAGCAGACCAGCTACTAAGACGGTTGAGATCCTCTTGAAGTGCTTGCTTATCGAAATCAGATCTGATGACCCTCCACAATTTAACATCATCTGCAAACATGATGGCGCTGCAACCAGGTCGTCGACACAGTCGTTGATGTACACTAAGAAGAGTAACGGCCCTAATACCGAGCCTTAGGGGACACCACTTAGAACCGGAGAAGGTGTTGACTTCGACGTATCGATGCACACAGTTTATTTATTTATTTATTGCCAGTTTACAGGCAATGTCAAAAGGGATATATACAGTAGGGGTTCAGCTGACAGTGAAAAAAACTCCTGATCGTTCTTTAAGGTATTTTCAGGAGAAAAAACTGCAGCTTGTTGAACAGATTAAAGTTTAGGACAGTGAAGTGTTGACACAGGTGCACAGTTTAGTACTTCTCCTTTCGGTGTTGTGGATCTGGTCTTCGGTACTAGCAGCAAGTATGCCAGCGATCGGCTGTCTGTAAGAATCGAATATGAGTATTCTCGGAAAAGACTGAGGTCATGTTCTACCCTTTCCTTTGCAATCAGCGAAGTGGACTCGGGAACCCCTTTAATAACGAGATTTCGTTTTCGGTCGAAATGTATGTTTGGTGACTTTGAGTTCAGATTTGTTGATAGAGCATCAGTATTAGGAAGAATGCCACTCTGGTTGACGATGTTATTTTCGTCAGTATGAGCAACTATTCCTAAAGGTAATGGCAAACCCCTTTTGGAAACTTTGCCAATTAATCCTCCACTTGCTCCTGTATTACCAACAGAGGATTGCACTTGAGCATCTATTGGTAAGAACGAGCTTTTTCCGGAGTTCAAACCACTTTTTTGTGAAAGCTTCTTGGCCCTTTTTGACTTCGAATTCTTCTTCTTAGGTGCTTCAAATTCGACGTGCTTTTCAACTTCACCCTTTTTTGTATCATTCAGCGACGATGCCGCATATGTTTGTGTATCCAGCACATTTCTGCTTCTGTCTAAGCTCGATGAAAGTAGTAAGGTGCATGAGCTGGTTTGATCTCCCTTTTGAAGCTCTGTAGACGCAATGTCTTTAAGCTCTACATGAGGTATTCTTGAGGAAGCAATATTTGCATACGCTTTTTCTTTGGTTGGAATTCTCGTTGCTGCGGGCGTTTTTTTTCCGGGTGAACTTTGAACCTTCTCTTTGAGATCGGCCATTTCTTGTTTCAAGTTACTTATCTCTTTCTCCATCAATAAGAATTTCTGCAAGAGATTTAAACATTCCATGCAGTTTTCTTTCTCGTAGGTGACATTCATTAGTGTTCCCAGGCTTTTTGCCCACTTGGCAGTAGGAGAAGTGGTAACAGAATATCTGTCTTTGTCATCTTTTTTTTTGGATACAATTTTCTTTTCCAAATTGTCGTGAGGTCGTAGCGCTGTGGTTATGCTCGTCGCCACATGAATCTGCGACCTGGGTTCGAAAACCGCCAGCGCTGCGAATTTTTTTCCTCAGCACAGATGAGTCCTGAGCGTCTACGTTTTCCCTACCTCTTATTCGAATGCATTTTATTTATAAATCCTCTTGAATAACTGGGCTAGGATGCAATATTATTCAGTAGTCAGACTTCTAATAAGCATGCAACGACTCAGCCTTTGTTGCGACTACTCCCTCCCTGATGAAAGCAGATTAGAGCAGCACACCACTGGCGTGAATTTGGAAGCAAGTGAACGCTGAAGCTTGTATTTCTCGTAGGGATAATGTCCTGGACGTGGAATAATCCTCAGTGATGGAATATTTGAATAGCCGCAGAATCGTTAAGTCCAAGAAAATATTTCCCAAATTTAGAGACTGGACAATCCACTCAAGAGTTATTCAAAATCAACGTGTCTTCTACACTAAGGTAGAGACTAAAACTTCGTACACTCGAAGGAGCTGAAATTCGAAAGCAATTTCAAACGACGCGCCGAAAGTTTCTTGAGAAAGCAAATATATCGAAAAATGCTTCAATGGAAAGAGAAAAGAGTGTTTTTTAATTTTAAACAGAAATTGTTTCCATACTTTTATGTAAAATCGAAAATTTGGTCAAACGATCCCAGTTTTTTCTTGACTTCCCTTTGAAAAAATGTTAATTATGCAGGAATCCGACAGCGAGACGTCTTATAAAAGCACTTTTTTAACAGGTAACTTATTATAGGAAATATTTTAACTAATATTCGGCATATATTTTCACAGCTTTTGTTGTGGATGTGGATTTTTCATGGCAGCGAGTTATCATGTTTTTGTGAGTCTACAAATATAACCCAGACGGCCGTCTGCATTAGAAAGAATGCCAAAAAAGTTACTGCTTCGGTAAATGCTTTAAAGAAATATGTTATTTTGAGGGTTTTACCGAACACATCGAACGGAATGTACATTTATGGGCAGTCGACTGAAGACACTGAAAATCGTAAAGAATTCGCCTCATTTTCAAAGGCTATTTGCAACTCATCAAAATCGAAAATTCAAAATATTTATAGAGAAATTTAACAATATAATAGTCATCTTTATATACACCAAATGGTACGTTTACGATTGCCCCTGACGATTCTATTTAAATTTATAAGTCATTGACCGACCTGTGAACATGTAAGCTTATGAAATATTATATTCATGTGACGTCCCTATCGGCGAATGAAGCGAAAATCTGCTTGCCTTGGTCAAAAGAATCTAAGGCAATGTACAAACGGAAGAAAAACGAGGAATTCTTGTGAAACGGTGTTGGAATATGCACTTTCATGTTAGGCTGCTTTATGACGGCCATACTTTGCGTTGCGTTTAATCTAGAGGAATATGTATGTACAAAACTCTGAAAAATACTATTTTCGAAATTAATTTTGCTTTTTCTGCTTCATTATCTCGTTTAATTACATGGTCAGGCTTCCTATACATTGAAAACTTCAGTTTACTCAACTAGGTCAATTTTTCACATTTTCGTAATCTGTACTCATTCTAAAAAAATTAACATTTCTAGACAATGTTATATTAATTTGTAAACCAAAAAAAACCATATATTTCCTAACGATTGGCTCTTTATTGACGTTAAATTTTGTTGGACGCAGTGTGCGCTGATTTCGCGAAACGGGCCATAACTAATGAAATTAATCAGATTTCATGAGTTAGTCTCCTTATATCATCAGTCATCCAAAGGATGACGTCATTCGGACGTACACATTCGGTGGTCTACAGTCTAAAATGCTACCGTTTCTTTGGACACTTACCGTCATCAGAATTCAATTCTGGATCCTAAGATGCTTAGGACTTAAGTTCATTGACGCATTATCGTGAGATTTTGTTTCATACGCCTAAGTGATCAAGAACGAATCACCTCGACGTTTCATTATCTCATTCTGCAATGCTACTACCGTATTTCCCTACTCTTCCACCTGACCATTTTTTCCGAAGCAGGTTTTTTCTCCTACCTTCTATTAAAAAATGAAGGCTTATTGAACTCTGCCTCCATTTTTATGGTAGGGTTTTTTTTCACTGCCTATTTTTTTCTAGTTCACCATTAATTTTAAAACATCGCTTACTGTTGACATAGCAGGACAAGTTATGTATTTGTACATTTTATCTGCACACATTGTCATAACTTTATTTCGTACTAATGTTTGCCTAGACAGTGCCTTGCCGGTGCTTACCAAATATAAATTCTAAACAACTAAATAAATAAACTACTGGTCACTCTTGCGGACTGTATTTGCACGTTATGGATTTTTTAGGACATATTATTATTATTATTATTATATTCATCATTGTCCTAAGGCTGCTGCAACACTGCAGCCAAAAAGACTGATATCATCCTCCTTTACACTTCTCGCCAGCAGCTCTACGAGATCTTTCAGTCTACAAAGGGCTGAGTTATATCGATATTTTATTCATAAATTTGCTCACGCTAAAACCCCATTTCCTTATTTTTAACACCCTTCATCGTTTTTGCGATCTATCATCGAAGTAAAATTATACCCTTCAGGAATCGTGCAAAATACGTGGCACTGCCGAGGGAAATGACGGTGCTACCACTCAGCTGTAGCCGCACGACGAGCTCGCTGATTTAAATTTAAATGCTCGAATAAAAAAATAATAAATAAAAAATAAATTGTATATTTAAGGCCCAGAAGGCCCCATCATTACAAACTTAGTACCGTGGTTAAAATAAATACAAAGTGGATAATTGCTGCACTATGTGAGCATTCATATGAACAACAGAAATGAGTAGTATGGTAAACATATCCGATTCAAAACGATTTGCCATTTTTAAAACAAAAGTCAAAAATTTTTGGCAAACATGGTGAACTGGAAAAGAACCAGTAAACAAAACTCCCAGGGTTAAATTGGAGGCGGAGTTCGGCAAGCCGCCAATTTAAAAAAATAGGAAAAAAAACTGTTTCACTAAAAACTTAATAGCTAAATGCAATGGGATAGTATTGTGATGTTGCTGACAACGTATGAGGGTTCGGAACGCTCCTTGTCGGGTGAGAGATAATATAGCAGGCTCAAGGTCGTGTGCGAATAACCACCAATTATTTGCTCTCCAACTTGGACAATTTGATCTTCGTTACCACTTCACTAGGACTGATCCGGACAATACTGTTTCAACTGCATGTACTTACTTGCTTCCTGCTCATCTGGAATTCTTTTTTGGTGCCGAAATTCGCAAAAAACGGATCAAATTGGAATTTGTTTATCATCTTATTCAAGTTGACTGCGCAGGCTCTGCACCAATAAAAAACTGAGAACCACTCAGGGGAACCAAACGTGTACAACCTCGTGAAGATCTGAAGTTATCCAGGACCTTCGATATCTCCGAACGGCTGAGTCGTTCCTGAATATCCTTAATACCGTTTAAAGTATTTTTCAAAAGCGTTTTTGAACAAGTATAAACATTTTTGCTCATATTGCATTAAATACTCGCCATACTCTAAAGCCAGTCGGAAATTTTTCGTTATACGCTCAAAGGAGAACATACTTTTTTTCGCAGTGTTTTTAACATTTATGGACTCAAAACAATTGTTTGCTAGCAACAGAACCAGTCACGGAACTTCCTTTAAAGGAAAGCCTGTTGAGTTGGCTTCTACATCCACGACTGGCACTCCATCAGTTTATACTTGTAACCAAAAAAACCAGCAAAGCGCGCAAAAGCGTAATGGCAGCCAAATCCGTTGGCTACGAGGACGAATCTTGCGTTGGATGTTCTTATATTTTTACTAAGAGTTCAAAAACTGGAAAATGAGCTTGCAGACTTAAGGAAGCTCTTGCAAGATAACATTACTCGACGAAATACGCTTAGCAATATTCCAGTTAAAAAGGCAGTGACTAAAGCACGAAAAGTATCAAAAACTACAACTGGTTACAGCTCACAATGTTCGGACGCGATTACCCTTAACGACCGGATAACAGGAGCACAGTCTCTGAATCCTACGGACGACGACCAGAGCAAACCACAAATCTCATCCTGCTATCTTGGGTGTTATAAAAGAGCCCGTAGTTGAATCCGAAGAAACAAACGAGTGGCAAGCTGCAATGGGGAAACACCACAACAGGAGGACAAAGTCACAATCAACTCTGATGGATTCATTGAAGCCTTCAGATGAGAGTTTGGTCAGAGGTAGACTTAATCCCAACGAGAGCTCTGTAAACCGTTCTCGTGCCCCTAAGGAGAACTCAGGAGGAAGCGAAAATTCCAAGTACCAGGATCGACAACAGTGTTTAGTTATTCAGGGTTTGCACGAGTCAACTGCAGTCCGACCAGAAGACCATGTCACCGAAGACCTTGCTTCGTTTAATGGCCTCCTAAACCAGTTGCTCCCACCGGGCGTGGAAGTAAAAGTTATTAAAGCATTCCGGATCGGCAAAAAGTCTGAAGATAGCCTAGGAACGCCGCGACCGCGACCGCTGAAAATAATGCTAGAGAGCAAAGACCAAATCAAAGCGATCCTATCCAAAAAAACTAACCTACGTCACTCGCATAAAGAGGTTTTTTTCAACCGGACTACGTCCCCTGCGGAAAGGCTGAAACGCCGGGAACTTGTCTTGGAACTACAATCAAGACTGAAGGCTGGCAAACACAATCTGGCTATTTTTCAAGGGGAAGGTGGTTCAAAAGAATACGAATTTTCCATTGAACCAACCGATTGTTCTGAGGACAACGGCAGCCACCTCACTAACGCCAAAACCATCAGGGGAACCAATTGCCCAAAGAGATGTCAGAACTGATTCCGTAACGCCCAGCGTTCTCACTAAAAGAAACCAGAGTTACCGAAAATCATCACGAAACGGAAAAAGACATACGACCTTGACGTTAGAGGAGACGCAGTTGGGCCCATAAAATTGACAAACGCAACAGGAAATTTGGTTGGCGCAAAATTGAAGTGCTTGTATACAAATGCGCAAAAGCCTTTTATCAAAACTTGATGAGTTAAAAATTTGCCTTGCCGAAGTATCTCCGGATGTGATAGCAGTAACCGAAACCTGGCTGTCGGGCAGTATTCTAGATAGCGAAATAACATTGTCTGGGTACCAAATATATCGGAGGGACAGAGAAAACCGACAGGGGTGGTGGAATAATTGTGTATGTGAAAGACGTGCTAATAGTGTCTGACAAGACGAGCAAGTTTGCGTGCAGCACTGAAGCCATATGGTTGAACATCAAGGCTCTTGGCTCTCCATGTCTAGATGTCCTCATTGTCTATCGGCCACCTAGGATAGACCGAGTCGCGGACACCCACTTGTTGGAACAATTAGAAAAAGTTCTCCAGTAGACCTAATGTAATGATTATGGGTGACTTCAACGCACCAGGAATTAACTGGAGCACTGTTCAATCATCATGCCCGAAATCAACTTTTTGATTATGTTTTTCTGCAAAAGACCTTGAATGCATTCCTCACACAGCATGTCCCTTTCCCCACCAGAACACGTGAAGGACAAAGGGCTAACTGTCTTGACCTGGTTTTCACGAAAACATCAGGCAGCATTGACGAGATTATTTCAATGCCTCCCGCTCGGTCGTAGTGATCACGTGGTGCTTATATGGGACTACTCCTTATTCTCCGTTGCCCCTGCTATAGAGGAAAAACGGCGTAACGTTTGGCGAGGAAACTTTCATCAGATGCGAGCAGATATAACACACATCAACTGGACCTCAATATTTTCGAGCACCGTAAACGAAGATTGGGAGTCTTTCCGAAATGTTCTTCTGCAACTTATTGACAACCACTGCCCGCTAACGAGTGTCCATCACAGCAAGCGTCCTGGGTGGCTAGACAGCAACTTAAAAAGGGAAATAAACAGGAAGCACAAGTTGTGGAGAAAATATCGCGAGTCTAATCAAGTCGCCTATTTTTAATAAGTATAAAGCACAGAGAAACAAAATGAGAAGCCTTATTCTTACAACGCGAAGAGAATTTGAGAAGACTTTGCTGCAAAAGGCAACGCAGAATCCAAAGTTAGTCTACAGTTACCTCCGTAGATGTACAAGGAATAAACATCAAATACCGCTGATTAAGACTGCCGTGGGCGTCGAAATTTCTGAAAACAGGGGAAAAAAAGCCGAGTACTTTTCACAGTTCTACCGCTCAGTCTTCACAAACGAGGCCAGGTTCCTTCGTCCCTCAGTGGATAACCCGCCGACTGCAAGCATTAGCCACATACTATTCTCAGAATTTCTGATCCAAAAGGAATTAAAAGAACTAAAAGAGTCGAAATCCCCAGGACCAGACGAGCTTCCACCCAAGCTTCTGAAAGAACTCGCCAATGAACTTTCCGCACCTTTGTCAGTGCTCTTTCAAAAGTCCTTTGACTCCGGAACACTTCCTTTCGATTGGAAGCTGGCACATATAACTCCCTTGTACAAAAGCGGTAGCCGGGCGTCAGTGACAAACTACAGGCCCATAAGCTTAACATGCATCCTTGGTAAGATTATGGAAAGGATCATCAAGAGCGAATTGGTGAAATTCCTAGAGACTCATAATTTGTTATCAAGCTGTCAACACGGGTTCAGAAAAAGGAAGATCATGCACAACGAATTTGCTGTATTCGATCCAGAGGTGGACCCAAGCACTTGAAGATAGACACGCGGTTCACATTGCCTTCATTGACTTTCAAAAGGCCTTCGATACTGTGCCGCACGAGAGACTGCTTTACAAGCTAGAAAGAATCGGAATCAGAGGTAACCTCCTCAAGTGGATCGAAAACTTCCTCGTGGGTCGGCGCCAGGTTGTGTGCATCGGCCAAGAGAGGTCAAGGTCTGCTGCGGTCGAGTGGGGTTCCTCAGGGTTCAGTACTAGGGCCAATACTGTTTTTAATATACGTGAACGATTGTGTCAGGAATCTCGACTGTGAAGCAGCAATGTTTGCCGACGACATTAAAAATCTGGAATGTAATCCAGAGCCCTGCTGACGAAGATAAACTGCAGATCAACCTAACTCGGTTGGAGGAGTGGTCGAATCATTGGCTTTTGCGGTTCAACGTCGATAAGTGTACAATACTTCGCTTAGGCAACCCGTCTGGATCTGCCGAAAGTAGAAGTTACTTTCTCAACGGTGAAGCCTTAAAAGACGTGGAAACCCAAAAGGACCTTGGTGTGCTGATGACCACCACCTTAAAACCATCGTCTCACTGCTCGAAAGTGGCGAAGAGGGCAATTTCGGTGTTGCATGCCATCAGACGAGCCTTTTTGGATTTCGATGAAGATCTTTTTGCTAAGACCTTTGGAACATTCATTAGGCCACATTTGGAATATGCTATGCACGCCTGGAAACCCTGGACAGTTCAAGATCAGAACTGCCTCGAAAGAGTCCAGAGGAAAGCCACCAAAATGGTTAGAAGTCAAAGCTCCTTGCCATATCCCACCCGCCTAATGAATCTTAATCTGTTTCCTTTGAGTTATAGGCAAATGCGTGGTGATCTCCTGCAGACATTCCGCATTGTGAAGGGATTGGATTGTTGCCTGGAATTCTCGGACTTCTTTGAATTTGCCACCACGACCCATCTCCGAGGTCACCCATTGAAACTGCGTGTCCAGCAGGCGAGACTGGATGTGCGCAAGTTCTCCTTCTCTGTCAGAGTGGTTAAACCATGGAATGCCCTCCCTGAAGACGTTGTGATGTCACCATCGCTGGAAAGCTTTAAAAGGAACCTTGACAGTTTTATGTTCCGCAACGAGCCTGAGCGATGAGGCATTTATCTTAACCCTCGAGAGTCGTGCACCACTTGTCAAATTTTATGACCGCCTTTTGTACCTTGGCAACCCACACGGTTTCTCTGTATACCGCACTTAATTTTACGTTACAAATAGGGTACTCAAAGGCCCATGCCTATTTCCCTCAATAAATTGAATTGAATTGAATAGCAGTCAGAGCTACTGTTTATAAACACCAGTGGAGGTGAGAGAGAGGACGAACTCATCGTAGACAACATGGTTGAAACGAAAAGGGGACAGTAGAGGTCACGAGATCATCACCCAGATGCGACCTTGCTGACTGCATAGTCCATAAGCATTAGTCATAACACGAATGACTTCACTTCCGGATATGTCTCCTTAAAGTTCCCTCACGCTGAATGGGCCAAAAGTTAAATAAGTTTTTTGGATATCAATTACGAGGAAGAAGCGTGTGCGACATGGTTTAAGCTTCTTCAAAAATTTTCGGAGATTGAAAAGGATATGCAAGGCTGAAGATAAGGAAAGAGAATTTGAAGAAACTTCCACGCATTTTACCCGAAGAGAAGCAGTCCGTACAGATGGAACATGAGAGAGACAAAGACATGCGCATGCACAGCTTCCTCAGCCATCACAGCCAATAAGGAATATTAAGCTGCATCTACGGGGCTCGGTGTAGCCGTTAATCAGTGTCTTGTATGGAAAGAGGGCAGCCGGCATGGATCCCAGGAAATGAATAAATGAATTTCGGAAGGCGAAGGTAGTGTGTCATGCAAAAATGTAAGTCGGGGTTATCCCTTTAAGCTGAAAAATAAGTTGATTCATACGAATATCCGACGTTACGCCTTGTTGCAGAGGGTCTTTGAGTGCAACGGACTCCCTAGCGCGGTTGTCCTCTAAGAAACTGTTGCCACATTTAAATGCAAACAAGATACTCATTTTCTGAGAAACTATTGTACGTTAATGAAGATAGTGTCATTAGCGGCATCTAGCGCCTAGCTCACACATATCGATGACCTTTCATATACATTTGTCAGATTTACGGTTGTAAACGTTATTTTTATTGCAATTTTGAATTTGAATAGAGGAGCACAAGGCCGAAAGCCTAATTCCTTTAATAAAGTGACCTAAATTTAATTAAACGCATGCAACACACTAAACATCCTTCTTACCAATTACATTTGTCCTCTATCTACGCATTATGACGTTATACCTTTAGCTGATGATCTCAAACCAAAAATAATAATCATGCGTCCTTTAACGCTTAAATTCGCGCAGAAGTATTAAAACGGTCATATTAATCCTCAAAAACGTGACTTGGACTTTATAAGGAGCTATATTAGATCAGTAGACTTGAGTGTATAACTTTTGTCAACAAACCCCATGAAAGAGATTCACCTGCTATAATCTACACTACTCCCTAAAAGAGATACCCTAGTAGAAGTAAGATCCTCTTTTAAAAAGCAAAATATTTTATATATCCTCTCATAACGACTTAAAATAAAAACAACAACTTCATGACCCTTGTGATAGTTAAGTATACAAAGTTCGAAGAATAAAAGAAGTCTGTGACCTTGCCACCGAAGTGGAAACTAAAAATAATATAGCTGCAGAATAAACGCGCAGCTAATAAGTCATGTCATACCACATCCCTCGTTGACTTTCTCACATCTTATCTCTAAAACCGACATCAAGTAGTGCAGATTCGAAAATTTGCTCGGACCCATCTCCTATTACCAGTGGAGTACTGCATGGCACCATCTTAGATCCCCTTCAATTTCTCATATATATTCACAAACTGTCGACTATATCAACCACAGCAAAACTATTTCCATACGCAGAAGACCTAAAACTCGCAAATGCGTATAATTAGCAAGCAGTGGCTAATATGCACACTTCAATCGCAGCGGATGGCAAAAAGCTTAATAATTGGAGTATCCAATGACAAACGCTATTCACACCGACCAAATGCAATCTCATGATCTTTGTTCCACACAAAAAGCTACGCGTTATTTTTGATGATTACGAAATAAATAAATTACCATCAATAAAATCTAAGTACTTAGATATGCATATGCACTTGACTTATCACCCCATGTTAAAAAATTGTTGCCAATACGCACCCGCTTATGTGGTTTTATATGTAACTGCACTAAAAATATAAATTTATAAAATGAACGTTTAAATTCTCCTTTACTAGATCTTTATCTAAGTGTGATGGCCTCCCAGGTTTATATTTAAAAATGTACCATAAATATAGTCTAAGACTACCTTATATCAGAAGACTCGAAAATGGTCCCAACGTCTTATTCAAAATCATACACATTAGAGATTTATTTGACGTTTATATGTTAAAAAATGGCAACCAGCCATGGAAAAATAGAAACCACGAAGATACCACAAGAATTCTCAAATTCAGAAAGTCACAACGATTTAACTTCTATTTCCTAAGATAGGAAATTATATGGAACGCCTTCTCTAATGTTATTAGAAAAATTCATAACCTAGCTGCATTCAAAAGATAAACCAAAATATTTTCTCAAATATCAATACACATATAATCTTAAATAAAAAAAGGATACTTTTCAAGCCAGTTCTCTAAAATAGAATATGGACCAACAGGGATATAATGACGCTTAACACCGGAAAACAAAAGATAATAAATAAAAAAACTTTATTTTGGCCAGTTTACAGGCAAGGTCAAAAGAGATATAGAATAGAGGATCGAGCTGACAGTGAACAAAACTCGTGATCGTTGTTTTAAGTGTTTGTAGGATAAAAAACTGCAGCTTATTGAGTGATTAAAGTTCGGGATGGGGAAGGGTTGACACAGATGCATGGTGAAGTAATCCTCCTTTCAGTGTTATGGATCCCTTATTCTGCATCAGTAGGTGTTTTGGCGAAAAGTTGCTTGCTGTCGACTGAGGAATAAGCCGATAACGCACTACAGAGGCAGCAAATGCACTGAGCATGAAGTCTGGCGCAGGATTCAGAGTCCACAAACGCCATCAGAACGAAAGAGAGCTTCCACTGAATCAGTACCCAAAATTCGTGGAAGGTGTCCTTAATGTCGTAAACTTGTGACAGCTCTCGTAAACAAAATATAACTTTGCTGAATTTTGATACTTCTTGTTAGCTTATTCCAGATTGCTATAGCGTTAACCGAAAAAACTGACGGTATCTAACGGTTCGTGACATAGGAAGAAATAAATAGATACCTTCATGACTGATGCGCCGAGAGTGCTCGAGCTGCCTCAGAGTTGTAAGGGGGTTAAAGGTAAAACTGTTTAAAAGTTTTAACAGTAACAATCGTCCCTTCTGTAGTATGAAAGCCACACCGGGTCAAGGTTAGTAAGCTCACGGTGTTTTTGGTAGGACAGGTTTCAGAGTTCTGAAGAGAAAACTCTTTTAATAAAGAAGTTCTGGACTGTGTCTATCTTTTCCGCTCACAAGCGTTGTGAAGGCTAAATAGATAAGAGCAGTATTCCAGACGTAGTCTGACACACATTTTATAAAGGCTGGTTTTATATTGACGGTTTTGAACTTTCTGAGAATAAACCCAGTAGTTTGGCATGCTTTCGAAATCTACCGGCAACTTTGGAGGAGACCAAATGAACGATGGACTCTATTTGTGGAAAGCTGATGAGGTTATTTGTAAACGAATTTGCATCTAACAGATAATCAAGGATTATAAATAGAGATTCGTGTTTCTCTACAATCTGCTGTATACGAGATATGGCAGAGAGGTCAATTTTATCGATCGTAAATTTTGTGTCAATAATTGTTTCTGCTTTAATTTGATGGAAGTATATGAGGCTTTGTATGTTATATTAAAACGAAGCTGCCTCAAAGTAGTAAGGGATTAAATGTGCAGCTGTTTAAAAGTTTTGACAGTAAAAATTATGCCTTCTCTTATCTGAAAATTAACAATGCGTCGAGTTTCATATACTAACAGCGTTTTGGTTGGACAGATCCTTAATAGCACCGGGCACACTTAGGTAATGACTGTCTATGCTTGCCTGGGGCTGACGATCGTCACTTTTAAGAAAAAAAGAAATCGGTATCAAAATCTTTTGAGGAAAGAAAGATCAGCCTTTGAGTCAGAAATAGTCAAAGACATACCAAGAAACATAAAAGGGTTCTTTGCGAACGTAAATAAGGCAAAACATATCGGGAATCGATACCCCGTCTAAAAGACTATCAGGGAAACAAGTTAACCGATAACTCTGATAATACCAACCACTTATGCAGTTTATTTATGTCTTTGTTCAGTATATTTAAGGGTAATAGGCATTACATTTGAAGATCCTTTTAAAAACAGAACCTACTATATTGCAGTTAAAATATGTTACTGAAAATTAGTGAGTAACATATTAAAGTAGAAAAAAATGTTTTATGTCAGTATAATCTAGGCGCAGCCATCCTGGAGGAACGATGATTACCTATGTCAAAAAATAGATATCCCAGTTATCTGTATTTATGTGCGAATTTTCGGTATGATATACCAGTGCCTTCCTGTAAGAATAAACGGTAATTGTCAAGCAAATATAAATTCAGTTAATGTTTGAAGTTCTCTGTCTTTTTCGCCCGTATGACGTCCTCCAGGAGTCTGGTCCAGGGACCGACAAGCCGCTGCGAAAATGAATTGCGACAAACATCCAGGTGGGATAAGGTTCATCGAAGATATCCCAGTTAAAATACATATGTTAATCTAACTAACTGAGTAACATATTCTTATGGAACGAAAATAGTTTTGTAACAGTGTGCTCTAGGCACAGTCATCCTGAAGGATCGATGATTAAGTCCCTTTAAGTCACTTTATTGAGGGAATTAGGCTTTCGCCATTGAGCTCCCTATTCACATTTAAAAATGATAAAAGAATAAACGTTTACACCAATAACTCTGACAAATGAAAACGTAAGGTCATCGATATGTGTGGGCCAGGTATTAGCTGCCGCTACTGACACAAGCTTCATTATATGTACAATAATTTCTCAGCAAATGAGTTTCCAGTTTGCATTTAAATGTGTCAACAGTTTCTAAAAGGACCACCTCATCAGGGAGTCCGTTCCATGCACCAACGACCCTCTGTGAAAAGGCGTTCCGACGGACGTCCCTGTGGACCAACTTCCTCTGCAATTTAAAGGGATGACCCCGCAGATGTTCCGTCTCAGCCAATTGGAAGAAGTCAGCGAATTCTATGGTACATTCGCGGCCTCTGATAATCCGATAGGTTTGGATGAGGTCACTGCGTAGTTGCCTGTAATTGAGAGAAAACTAATCAAGTTCAACTAGTCTGGTTTCGTAAGGCAGATGACTAAGATTCTTGACCTTCTTCGTAGCCCTCGCCTGTACTCGTTCGAGCTGTAGATAATCCTTCTTAAACCACGGACGCCAGGCCTGGACGGCATATTCCAAGTGAGATCGAACAAATGCTCCGTAGGTTTTTCGGAGTAGTTCCTTATCAATCTGCACAAATCCACGTCTGAGCGCAAATAAAACTTGCGATGCGAGTTTAGCTGCCTTTACACGCTGTAAAGATGGTTTGAATGAGGAGTTTTTTAGAACACCAAGGTCCTTCTATTCCTCAGCAATCGAAAGGTGCTGCCCATTGAGAAGGTATTGGTAGGAATCATCCTCCTTACCGGTCTTTCTGATATGAAGTCTTAGGATCACACACTTCCAAACGTTAAAATTGAAGAACCAACGAGCAGACTGGCTGCTAAGATGGTTGAGACTCTCTTGAAGTGCGTGCCTATCGGCAGCAGATCTGATGACCCTCCACAATGTGACATCGTCTGCAAACATGACGGCGCTGCAACCCAGGTCTTCAACGCAGTCGTTGACATAGACTAAGAAGAGTAATGGTCCTAAGACGGAGCCTTGGGGGACACCACTTATAACCGGAGTAGGTGTTGACTTCGAGGAATCAATGCACACAGTTTGAAATCTTGCTGTAATAAAATCTGCAATCCATGTTAGCAGCATTCCTCTTTTTCCAATTTCAGATAATTTATAGATTAGACGTTTTTGTGGGACACTATCAAACGCCTTCGTGAAATCAGTGTAGATGACGTCAACTCTACTAACTTCATCCAATGCGCGAGTCCACTGCTCTGTCGAGAGCAATAAATAATAGATACCACCGGTTAGTTGTTGTGGCCAATAAAAATGTGAAGAGCGCTTTCCTGATTCCTCGCAAGCCGGTATATCTGTAAACGATAAGAGCGTCAAGTCTGCATTTTTATGAAAAAGTCTTTAGACCCTTCACGACTGTTGTTGCCTCCTTTAATACCTTTCCAGCAGTTTGTAATATTTTTTCGGCCACGGTCACCACGCCTGAACTCCATATTCCATGTGTGAACGAATAAATGTCTCTTATACTTTTCCAAATAGTTCCTTATAGATATCTTCGAACGTTCTGTTAATGGTAAACAGGACACTGAAAGCATTTTTGACCGTCCTGGCAAATTGATAAGAGGACTTACGGGATGATAAAATGTTGATTCCTAGGTCCATTGGTTCAAATTCATTTGACAGGCATCTTCAGTCAAGGAAGTATTGATGGGAGTCGCCCATCACACTCGCCTTCTTCGTTTTGAGCCGCAATGTGACACATTTCTCAAAGTCGAACTTCATCACCCATTTATCGAACCACTCAGATAGGTGGTTGAGTCCTTCTTGGTTGCCATATCTTTATGTCATCTGTAAACATGACTCTCTATGCCGTCCAATCTATTCATACAATCATTGACATAGATTAAGAAAAGTAATGGTTCAAGAACGGAGTCCTGAGGTACACTACTCACAACTGGCATGTAAATTGATTTCGCAACTTGCCTTGCTTAAAACACATATTTCAAATATTTCATGTTTTGTTACGCAAAACGTCACTAGTGACAATTTCCCTTTCGTATTAGCTATTTACAAAATACTTGTATTTTAAAATCAATATGAAACCCGAGTCAGTGCTTAGACGCAAACATCCTCTTCGTGTGAAATTTCCACTAGAGCAACCCACCGTAAGCATGTAGAAATTAGACCTTGACGCCCTGGAAAACTTTAATACCTTTGTGTCTAAATATGGTTCTCTCTTCACAATCCTTGGTACCATTTTTGAGGGAAAGTTGTCTTCACTCACTTCTCAACAATGTGTAAAACTAGAGCCTTTTATAAACATGGTCAGTACTGAGTTAATTGACCGACATAAGAGAGGTTTCAATTTTATTTTAAAAACGTTGCAAAACCTGCCAATTCTGGTCAAAATATGTTCAGCGATTGAAGTTGATCTTTTTTCTATAATCATGAGCACTCAGCTAAATATTGGAAAAAAAGCTGTTTATCTGCAGGGATAAAATCTCAATAGAACATCGGGTTTCACCCTCATTAGCAAACAAGAAGCCTTGGTCTACATCTTTAACACCAAAATGTATCTCAGAGGTTTGTCCTCTAGCTAATGCAAGCCCATGGCCCTCCGGATCGACAGGAATTTCGATTTCAGCTAAATCTTCACCCGTTCAGCTTGTTCCTGGTTTGAGTGAAATTGTTTCAACGCCACTTCTTTCTCATCCCAAGAAAACCAGGCCTGCTATAGCTGCCGAATCTAGTAAACCTAAGAAAACTCCTAGTAAATCTGAATCATTTGCTAAGCCAGGCATTAAAATCAGCAATGTCATAACCGATGGGAAACCTGCTAACTCCTCAGAATCTATAACAGCTGTGATAGCTAACGTTAGCATTTTTCCCAACCCAAAAAGTGTCCGACATCCCCAAATAATAAACGCTTCTAATTATATTACCAGTTTTTCGAAATAATGTATTTCTTTTTCAAATGCACGTTTTCCGCCGATTTATGCTAACTTACCTCAAAATTCCATTTCCATGCCACCCCCTATCTTTCTAACGCCATAAAATAGCTTTCCCTTCAATAGTTTTCATCTAAATGTGCCGTTGTACAATAATCGCAGTTCTCTTAACAGTAACATTTTGACAAATTGTAGACCAGAGAAATTTTCTTTCCCAACATTCGTTTCTTCTTTCCAGTTTTCTTCTCCGTTACCAAATTATCCTTTTTTATAAATACCGATGAGCGTAACCTGCAGCTCAGGAATAAGCTCAGCTTAGTTTCACTCAATGCGAGATCAGTTGTAAATAAGATGGCTGAGATTAGAACAGCAGCCTTTGAGCTTGATCCAGATGTGCTGTGCATCACTGAATCCTGGGCTCACTCTTATTTCTGACTCACCGCAATAGCCTACAAACCAGCATCAATTCTGACTCTGTTGGATAAGATCCTTCTGGTGACCATTTCTACACACAAACCCACCTATTAACCGCAATAGCTTACTTACCACCATCAATTCTGACTCTGTTGGATGAGATCCTTCAGGTGACCATTTCTACACACAAATACGTATTCACCGCAATAGCCAACTTACCACCATCAATTCTGACTCTGTCGGATAAGATCATTCTGGTGACCATTTCTACACACAAACCCACCTATTCACCGCAATAACTTACTTACCACCATCAATTCTGACTATGTTAGATGAGATACTTCTGGTGACCATTTCTACACACAAACCTACCTATTCACCGCAATAGCTTACTTACCGCCATCAATTCTGACTATGTTGGATGAGATCCTTCAGGTGACCATTTTTAGACACAAACCCACCTATTCACCGCAATAGCTTACTTAAAACCCTCAATTCTGACTCTGTTGGATGAAATCCTTCTTGCGACCATTTCTACACACAAACCTACCTATTCACCGCAATAGTTTACTTACCACCATCAATTCTGACTCTGTTGGATGAGATCCTTCTGGTGACCATTTCTACACACAAACCCACCTATTCACCACAAAAGCTTACTTACCACCATCAATTCTGACTCTGTTGGATGAGATCCTTCTGGTGACCATTTCTACACACAAACCCACCTATTCACCACAATAGCTTACTTACCACCATCAATTCTGACTTTGTTGGATGAGATCCTTCTGGTGACCATTATTACACACAAACCCACCTATTCACCGCAATAGCTTACATACCACCATCAATTCTGACTATGTTGGATGAGATCCTTCTGGTGACCATTACTACACACAAAACCACCTATTGACCGCAATAGCTTTCTTACCACCATCAATTCTGTCTCTGTTGGATGAGCTTCTTCTGGTGACCATTTCTACACACAAACCCACCCATTCACCGCAATAGCGTACTTACCACCATCAATTCTGACTCTGTTGGATGAGATCCTTCTGGTGACCATTTCTACACACAAACCCACCTATTCACCGCAATAGCTTACTTTCCACCATCAATTCTGACTCTGTTGGATGAGATCCTTCTGGTGACCATTTATACGCACAAACCCACCTATTAAACGGAATAGCTTACTTACCACCATCAATACTTACTCTGTTGGATGAGATCCTTCTGGTGACCATTATTACAATAATATTTGAATTAGCATCGAAAATTAGGCTCGCGAGAGATAAGCGTAGGGAGTCTCGGGCACTAAGTGATGCCAATTCATCCAAATCTGTTGCTCAAATCTTCCATATTCGATCATCGGCTAAGCGTCTGAACGTAGCTCCGCCCTTACTCGACTGTAACAAAAAATGTGTTACAGACAATTTGGGCACATCAGAATTGTTAAATTCGTTTTTTGCCAACCACTTTACCACTGAAAGTAGCCCCACTTCCACCATTCCTCTGCTTTCAAATGCACTTCTAACAACCATTAATTTCTCGCCGTCACGTATTCAAAAAGAAATAGCTCACCTAAAAAATTCACATTCGGTCGGAACTGATAACATTCCAAACTCACATATTAAACAGTATAGGGATTTTCCATCTTGACTAAGCAATTTATTCTCAGTATTTCTCGAAAATGGTTTCTTACCCGATTATTGGAAAACTGCTATTATAATACCAGTTTTTGAATCTGGTTCCCGCTCGGACATTCATAACTATCGCGGTGTTCATAAAACACCCTCTCTTGCTTAACTCTTCGAAAAACTTATCGCAAAACAAATCACGGATTTTTGCATAAGAAATCAAATTATCAACTTTTCCAAACACGGCTTTTTACCGGACCATTCTTGTGAAACCTGCCACATGATTTTTCTAAATCTACTTACCTCTCTTCGTAATGATCATCTATCTGTAGTAGTTATCCTCTTTTGATCTAAGTAAGGCAGTCGATAAAATGCCTCATAGACGACTTCTAGATAAACTAGAAGCTATAGGATTTCGTAGTCCCCTGACTGACTTTATTAGATCATACCTAAATGATCGAAAACAAAATGTTTTAGTAGGGTCCTCATACTAAAGTGCTACCCTATTGTTAGTAGTGTCCTTCAAGGTACCGTATTAGGTCCTTTGTTGTTCTTACTGTATATAAATGATATGTAAATAAATAAATAATAAATTGTATATTTAAGGCCCAGAGGGCCCCATCATTACAAACTTAGTACCATGGTTTAAATAAATACAAAGTGGATAATTGCTGCATTATGTTAGCATCCATATGAACAGCAGAAATTAGTAGTATGGTAAACATATCCAATTCAAAACGATTTGCCATTTTTAAAACAAAAGTCAACAATTTTTGGCATATACGGTGAACTGGAAAAAAGCGGTAAAAAAACTCCTAGGAATAAATCGGAGGCGGAGTACGGCGAGCCGCCAATTTAAAAAAATAGCCGAAAAAACTGCTTCACTAAAAAATAAGAGCTTAATGCAATAGGATAGTATTGTGATGTTGCTGACAGCGTATGAGGGTTTGGAAAGCTCCTTGTCGGTTGAGAGATAATATAGCAGTCAGAGCTACTGTTTATAAACACCAGTGGAGGTGAGAGAGGACGAACTCATCGTAGACAACATGGTCGAAACGAAGAGGGGACAGTAGATGTCACGAGATCATCATCGAGATGCGACCTTGCTGACTGCATAGTCCATCACCAAAGAGGCGAATCCATCAGAACCCACCTCGATCATCAACAGAACCTGGAGACTATTATCAGGATTGCAAATTTGGAGGAAAGTAGCAAGGTTGTCAAGAGTTGGCGATGCCAGTTAAAAGGAGGGGAAGAAAAAGTGAATGCAAATATTGACGCTGCAGAGGATGATGGAAATATAATTAGAGACCAATATAATATCAAGGGAGCTGCCTCAAATACCCGGAGGAGCCTTTCAAAATTCAAAATTTGCGAGTTTGGGAAGGAAACAGACAATAAGGACTTTATATCTTCCGAAGTTAAATGTTTGCGTAATTTTGTTTTGGAAATAGCTAATGTAGACGACAACCTAATTTGCAGTGGAAGATTATTCCATATAAAACCATATTTAGAGGCAAAAACTGAGACCGGTTAATTGTGGAGCTACGGGGTAGGGAAATGATCACGGAGGAATAACAAGTGGCAAATGGGCGATCTACCGGAGTGAGAGCGTTAATTTGTGGGAGATTTGGGCTAGAGTTAACGCAAAACAGGAAGCAGAGACCGGCTTCGAGTCTTCTTACTTACAGAAATTTAACGTTTGCTAACTTGCATCTATCCGTATAAGAGATACTGGATCCAGGAAGAGAAAATAGTCTTCGAGTAAAAACCCTCTGAACTTTTTCAATCTAACTGCGGCCAGAGGCGTTCATCAGTCCAAAAGGGGACAGCAGTATTCTAGGATAAGAAGAACAAACATGCGGTATAGGTTTAACTTTATTTCCGGAAGGAAGAAATTATGTGATATAAAACCACATATCTGTGCAGCCTTTGCAGAAATTCCATCTGCATGAGGCGATAATGCTAGCTTATTTGTGTAACTTAGATCTAAGTCTTTTATGGTTGATCGTTCTTAAAGTGTACTTTTTGAAATACTAGGGGTCTACGAAGCTTGGCGGTGCCTAAACACATGAAACTGCTCTTGGGTGGAGAAAATGTCATCTGCCAAGTACAGCTCCAACGTGAGAGCATAAGTAGGTCAGTGTTGATTTTACCAACGCAACTATTGGCAGTGTCTTTAGAAAATGAATAAATGCACTTGAGATCGTAAGCGTAAACGAAATTTTGTGAATTTGTGAGTAAATTTGAAATTTCGTTAATGTACAGAATGAAGAGAAGGGGACCTATAACCGTGCCTTGAAAAACGCCACTCGTGATCGGCTGAGGCGTCGAATAGCTATTACCTACTAAGACCTTCTGGCTGCGGTTAGACAAGTAGGAACCAATGAAGTCAAGGAGAGGAGGCTGGATACCGAGGGCTTCCAGTTTCACCAGAAGACGTCTGTGCGGTACCTTGTCAAAGCCTTTGCTCAGGTCAAAGTAGATCACAACCACTGAATGTTGCTTATTACGAAGGGAAGTGACGAGGTTAAGAAAAGCTAAGTGACACACTTCGCATGATTTCCTAGGTAGAAAACCATATTTCGAATCGCTTAAGAGCTTATTTTCTAAGCAAAAGTCGAGAATTTGATTTAAACAATTTTTGTAAGAATTTTTGCTAGAGCGGGGGTTTTGTGAACGTCTCGATAATTATTTACGTCTGAACGAGATCCCGACTGGAAGACAGGAAGAATAATAGATGTCTTCCGTGAGTAAGGAAAGAATCCGTTCAAAAAATAAACTGACAATACATTGCTAAGCAATCGGGGAAAGCTCGGCACTCTCTTAATAACTGAGTTTGAAATACCGTCAGTCCCCGAAGAGTGCAAGTTTTTCAGACGCATTATTTGCAAACGAATTAGTCCTATGGAGAAAGCAATGGTCATGATAACATTAAATGAGGATGCCTTAAACGTCGGAAATGGTTCAGATTCCATCGTAAGATGATTTGCAAAGAACGCACTAAACAGTTCTGCCTTGTCAGAGTCTTCGAGAACGAAGTTCTTGTCTTCGTTTAGTAATGGAGGAATTTCATAACCTCGTTTAGAGGAGGATCGACGGTGGAACAGTTGAGCAACAGATCTTGCAGAGTTTGGCTCACTGAGTGCGCGAGATTCCCTCTGTCTGTCACGTGCAAGTTGAAACTTAAAGGCTAATTCAAAAATCTCTGCGATCCTTAAATGTACAGATAACGAACTAGTATATTGATCTTATAATTGATTCCTCAATTTCTTTAGTCGTGGCAAAAGAATGTGAGGAACGGTGGATTCCGAGACGTTGGGCTTGACTATTTTGGTTGGCACAAGCTCCAGGATGTTATTTGAAACGACTGACATTAATTCACAAAGAATTGCTGCGTCGTTCATGGAGGAGAGATGCTGCCACTCCGATGAGTCCAAAAATGTCCTAATTAAGCTCATATCTGCGAGGTCAAAAGCATGATAGGTACGAATGGCACTAATGGCAACAGTGAATTAGTGTATGGTCACTTTGGAAGAGGCCCTGCTTAAAATCAACGAAGAGGGGAGCAATGTCGTTTGTGAAAATCAGGTCTAATATATGCTTGTCAGTTCAGTTCATTTCAGTTCAGTGTATTTGAGAAAAATAGGCTTACGCCTTTGAAATCCCTTTTTGATACAGAAAGTCGGAAGAATAATAAGCAATGTAAAAAAAGTTACAGTCAAGTGAATGCAGGCAGATTTACGTGGTACACAGATATTGTTAAGGTAAAGTAGTCAAATAATCTTCCTGGTGCAGCAACATATGCATGTCAAGCCGATGTTTAAATATATCCACAGACTGGGACATTACAATCGCCTCAGGTAGGTTATTCCACGGTTTCAAGACGCGGTTGGTGAAAAAATACTTCCTCACATCCAACCTTACTTGGGGCACACTTAGTTTGAATGGATGACCTCGGAGATTATTCGTAGTAGCAAGTTGGAAAAAGTCATCACATAGGAGGGCGCAATCTATGCCACGCACGATACGGAAGGTTTGTATCAAGTCTCCGCGCAACTGCCTATAACTCAGAGGATAGAGCTGTAGGTTATTTAGGCGAATCTCATATGGCAGTTCACCTTGACCTCTTACTAATTTTGTGGCTCGTCGCTGTACCCTTTCGAGCATTTTTGTAGTCCTGTTGGGTCTACGGTCGCCAGGCTTGGATCGCATATTCAAGATGGGGCCTAACAAACGTACCAAAGACTTTAGAAAAGCAGTCATCATCGAAAACTTTAAATGCCCACTTGATAGAGTACAGCATTGAATTGGCGGATTTAGCCACCTTGAAGCATTGCGTAGAAGGCTGCAGGTTGTCTGTCATCCAAACGCCGAGATCCTTCTGCGTGTGTGTTTCTCGGAGTGGCATACCGTTCAAAAAGTAGGGTCGCATATCTGTGACCTGATTCCGACTTCCCAGACGTAGCAGGGCGCATTTGTTTGAGTTGAAGGACAAGAGTCATTTGCGGGACCACTCGTCCAATCGATGAAGATTTTCTTGGAAATCGTCTCCATCGGCAGCATTGTTGATAACTTTCCAAATTTTTATATCGTCCGCAAACATAGCAAAGTCACAGTCCAATTCCTGTACACTATCATTAATAAACAAGAGTAATAGGATTGGTCTGAGAACTGAACCTTGCGGAACTCCACTCTCGATGATTGTGCGTTTTGATCGCGATCCGCCTACGCAGACCACTTGGGAACGACCGACGAGAAAATTCTTGATCCACGTAAGAAGTTTGCCTCCAATACCAAACATTCTTAACTTATAAAGGAGACGCTGGTGCGGAACACTATCGAATGCCTTCTGGAAATCAATGAAGGCCACATGCACAGTGTATTTTGCATCGAGTGCTTTTGCCCAGCTTTGCATAGTATAAAGTAAGTTCGTAAAACACGATCTTCCCCTACGAAAGACGTATTGTGCAGTTGATAAGAGGTTATGGGTTTCTAAATAAATCATCAATTCCTTTTTGACAAGCCTCTCCATAAACTTGCAACAGATTGAGTTCAGGCCGACAGGCCTGTAGTTTGTAGCAAATGCACGACTACCGCTTTTGTGAAGCGGTGTAATGTGGGCTCTTTTCCAGTCGGTAGGAAGCATTCCCGTGTCAAACGATTTCTGGCACAGAAAGGATAGCGGTTTGGCCAGCTCTCGAGCAAGTTCGAGGAGTAACTTTGCTGGAATCTCGTCGGGGCCAGGGGATTTGCATGCGTTCAGACTTTTTAATTCTTCAGAGACCGCCTCTTCTCGAAAGAGCACATCCTGAATAATTGGTGCTCCCATAGTCTCGCAACTAGATGGAATAAAAACTGCTTCTCGGGTGAAAACTGACTGAAAAGAACTGTGAAAAGTGTTCAGCTTTGTTTTTGAATTTCTGTAATCTCGAAACCATCATCGTTTCTCATTACAGGAATTGGGTTCCTGTTTCGTGTGCTTTTTCTTACATAGCTGTAGAGCAATTTGGGATTGAGAACTGCTCGCTGGAGCAAATCCCTCTCGTAATCCCGTCGGCTGTTGAAGATTAAGCTTTTAACCTTGTTCCTTTGCGTTTTGTGTGTTTGCAAGGCTTAATTTTCATTGGATCGGCAAAATTTCTTCCAAAGCCTTCCTTTCCTGTTAATCTCTCGTTTCAGTTCCCTTGTTAGCCACTGTGGTCTGTTAGATATCCTAAGTTTTGATGGCGGACAGTGGCATTTTATTAGATTCAACAACCACTCCTTAAATAAATTCCAGTCCTCAGAGACATTCCTGGAGAAGAAAAGATTCCAGTCCATTCGTGATGTCTCAGCTCTCATCTTGCAAAAGTCTCCCCGCCATAGATTGGGCCTGGTTTGATTCATTGCAGGTGGCACCGAATATAAACCATACTCCCATGAAAGTACTGCATGATCACTTCGACCAAGTGGAGGTAGGTAGTGAACCTCGTTTATACTGTCAGGATCTTTAGTGAAGACGAGATCGAAACAACTAGCCTGTTGTCCTCCACGCGCTCTTGTTGGAAAAAATACATGTTGTGTGAGAAGAGCTTCAAGTGTTGACTTAAGCAGACGGTGATCGAAGGACAACTTTGAGCACTGCGCCAGCAGATCGTTCCATCGAATGCTGGGTGCATTCAAGTCCCCCATTAGAACAACATCAGGTCGACTACCAATCTCCTTTATGTTCTCCAACAAACAAGTATCAGCGTCAGTGTCTGTCCCCGGTGGTCTGTAGAGAGTCATGACTTCAAGGGACTGCGATCCCCGCGTCTTTATTTTCAGCCAAATAGCCTCAATACCATTGTTAATCTTCTCTGTCATTTCACACACTGTGAAATTGCTTTTAACATACATCGCAACTCCTCCACCCTGGCGGTGATTGCGGTCTCTCCTGAACAACTGGTACCCGGATAAGGCTTCTTCGCAATCGCTGATGTTCTGTGACTGCCATGTTTCTGTGATTGCTATAATATCGGGAGACAGAATGGCTACCTGAATTCTCAGTTCGTCGAGCTTCGAAAGCAGACTTTGGGCGTTGGTATACAGAAATTTAAGTTGGCGGCACTCGGCCCTGCCAAATTCCGTTTTTCTCGAGTGTGCCAATACTACTGTGTCACTGCCATCATTAGCTTTGGCTGGTTCCAGAGTAATGCTGCGTTTCTCTGTATCACGTCCCTTGTAAATAATCAAACTGTTCTCTCCAGCTGCAAGTCTCTCTTCATTTCTATCACTTATTCGCGGCGTTTCAGACGTTCTGCAGGAGAGTAGTCCGGCTGAAAAAAAACCTGCTTATGAGAGTTTCGAAGTTTGGTTTTTCTCGAGAGAAGTAGCTAAGCCTCTTCCTGGTTTTCCAAAAAGATTTTGATAGACCGTGATCGCACAGTTTCTGACTGTTCAATATCTTTTTTTCCTATCCTGAAGGCTGCTCGAACGGTTATCTTCTCTCCCGAATGAAGTATTTCGTTCAGCAGGTGCTGAAACAAAGCAAGATCAGCGGATATCCTTTCCTTTGAGGTGTTAGCATTTGATTCAGGTAGGCCCTGGATAACAACGCAGTTCTCTCGGTCCAGGGCGTCTTTCAAGACACTGCTGACCACATTTTCCTCTGAGTGACCAGATGGATTTATTGTTATCTTTTTAAACTTTATAGCCGTGTTATGTTTTTTCCCAATTTTATCTTGCCACTCATTGGTTTTTTAGCTCTCACCTAAGGATTCTTTAGAACTGCTGGGATAGCCGGCAGAAGTCGAGACTGAAGTCGGAACGTTATCCAATTTGGTGGTGTTTTTGTGTTTCCCCATTGCAGATTGCCGCGGGTTTGTTCCTTGGGATGCCACTACGGGCTTGTTAGAGCACCAAAGATTGGAGGATGTGATTTGTGATTCGTTTTGGTCGTCGTCCTTAGGATTCAGGGATTGTGTTCCTCTTATCCGGTCGTCATTGGTATTCACGTCCGAACTTTGTGAGTTGTTACAAGTTGTTGTTTTTGGTACTGTAGGTGCTTTGGTCACTGACTTTTTAACTGTAACATTTTTTTTCGTATTTCGTCGAGTATTGTTATCTTGCAAAAGCTTCCTTAAGTCTGCAAGCTCATCTTCCAGTTTTTGAACTCTTAGTAGAATATAAGAACATCCCACACAAGATTCGTCCTCGTAGCCGACGGATTTGGCTGCCATTACGCTTTTTGCGCGCTTTGCTGGTCCTTGGTTGTAAATGTAAACTGATCGAGGGCCAGTCATGGATGCCAAAGCCAGCTCAACAGGCTTTCCTTTAAAGGAAGTGTTATTACTGGTTTTGCTGCAAGCAAACAATTTCTTTGAGTCCATGAGTATAAAAAACACTGTGCATGCGTATGTTCTCTTTTGGGCGTATAACGAAATATTCCAACTGGGTTTGGAATATGGCGAGTATTTGCAGCAATATGAGCAAAAAAGCGCCTTGTCGTTCCAAAAAGCTTTAAAAAAACTGTTAATTGTATTAACAATATGCAGGAACGACTCAGCCGTTTGGAGATTATCGAAGGTCCTGGATAACTTCAGATCTTCTCGAAGCTGTACACGTTTGGTTTCCTAAGTTGTTTTCAGTTTGTATTAATGCAGAGGCTGCGTAGTCAACTCGAATAAGATGATAAACAAATTCCGATTTGATGCCGTTAATGAGGAATTTGGGCACGAGAAAAATTCCAGATGAGCAGGAAGCAAGTACGTACGTGCAGTTGAAACAGTATTGTCCGGAACAGTCCTTGTGAAGTGCTAACGGAGTTCAAATTGTCCAAGTTGGAGAACAAAAAAATTGGTGGTTATTTGCACACGACCTTGAAGAACGGACAAGCTGGGACCAATTAGAAAAATTAATGGTATCGAGGAAAGGCTGAAAGCTGGATGGACAAAAATTTGAAATCCAGTCAATTTTAGGAAAATTAAAATCCCCAGCGATTATTTTAAGGTTAATTTTGGACTCCGAAATCAATTTAAACTTTTCACAAAGTTTTGCATCATCATCGGATGATGAATTAGGCGGGTTGTAAATACATCCGAGAATCGCCTTTTCCGGGGCTTAGACAGTGCCTTCCCGGTGCTAACCAAATATAAATTCTAAATAAATAAATAGATAATGTATGTGAAGCAGTAATTACCAGAGAATGACGAACATCTAGATCAAATGGGAAGTGCTTAAATGAAGCCTTAATATAGAGAAGACAACCACCACCACGCTTGCTAATGCGGTCTTGATGGTAGAGATCATACTGGTCTATGCCAAGCAAAGAGTCGGAAATTAAGGAATGGGTCCAAGATTCAGTTACACATAAAACATCAGGCATTAACTCGAAAGCAATGGCACTCAGTTGGGCCATCTTATTTAAAACAGATCTAGCATTAATTAATATGACATCTATCGTAGTTCAGTGGGCACGTTTGGGAACTGTAGGACGGAAA
>WEDG01003594.1:0-14119 GCA_017591395.1 Schistocephalus solidus | reverse complement strand
CCAAATGCCTGTGAGTACTGTAGTCTGCGTTCCAGTGCCCAACGGAACATAAATGTTCCTTAAGCAGATCAGTGAGCAACACACTATCATCATATTCCTGATCGCAACCGACCATGCAACGAGTTCGTGGCTCAATTGTAGAGCGTTTTGCTTAAATACCAAAGGTCGCGGTTCCAAATTTAGGGTGGGTAAGACTGGCTGATGACGGCTCATAAGCAAGAAATGGCCATTTCAGTGTCCCTTGTATTTGTCGATTCCAAATTGCCAACATATGCTTAACGGTGCTATGCGACTGCCTGTGAGTTCTGTAGTCTTAGTTCCAGGGCACAACGGAACATACATTTTCCTTAAGCAGATTGGTGATTAACACAAAATCATTATATTCCCGATCGCAACCGACAAAGCAACGAGAACGTGGCTCAATGGTAGATCGTTCGACTCCAATAACAATGGTCGCGGGTTCGAATCGCTGGTGTTCCACACTTCGGATTAGGTAAGACTGGCTGATGACGGTTAATAAGCTAGAAATGGCCATTCCGGTTTCCAAGTCTTTGTCGGTTCCACATTATCAACCTATGCTGCACGTCGGTTTGCGACTGCCTGTGAGTACTCTAGTCTGAGTTCCAGGGTGCAATGGAAAATAAATGTTCCTTAGCATATCGGTTCGCCACACACTATCATCATATTCTTGATCGCAACCGACAAAAGCAACGAGCCCGTTGCTCAATGGTATAGCTTTCGAGTTAAATACCAATGGTCGCGGTTTCGAATACCATGTGTTCCACACTTGGTATTGGGTATGACTGGATGATGACGGCTAATAAGACAGAAATGACCATTTCGGTCTCCCTTAACTTTGTCATTTCCACATTATCAACAAATGCTACACGTCGCTTTGCGACTCCCTGTGAGTATTCTAGTCTGAGTTCCATGGCACAACGGAACATAAATGTTCCTTAAACAGATCGGTGAGCCACACACTATCATTATATTCCCGATCGCAACCGACAAAGCAACGAGACTGTGGCGCAATGGTAGAGAGTTTGACTCAAATACCAAAGGTCGCGGGTGCGAATCGCAGGTGTTTCACACTTATGATTGGGTATGACTGTCTAATTATTGCTAATAAGTCAGAAATGGCCATCCTTGTCTCCCAATTTTTTGTCGGTTTCACGTTATCAACATATTGTGCACGGCACTATGCGACTGCCTGTGAGTACTCTTGTCTGAATTCCAGGGCAAAAGGGAACATAAATGTACCTTAAGCAGATCGGTGAGCCACCCACTATCATCATATTCCCGTACGCAACCGACAAATGCAATGAGCCCGTGGCTCAATGGTAGAGCTTTCGACTCAAAAACAAAAGGTCAAGGATTCGAATCCCAGGCGTTCCACACTTGGGATTGGGTATGCATGGCTGATGACGGCAAGTAAGCGAGAAATGGACATTCAGGTCTACCTTGTCTTTGTCGTTTCCACATCATCAACAATTGCTCTACGTCACTATCGGACTGCTTGTGAGTTATCGTTTCTGATTTCCAGTGCACAACCTAACATAACTGTTCCTTTAGAAGGTAGGTGAGCCACACACTATCATCATATCCCCGATCGCAACCGACAAAGCAACGAGACCGTGGCTCAATGGTTGAGAGTTCGACTCAAATACCAATGGTCGCGGGTTCAAATTGCGGGTGTTCCACACTTGGGATTGGGTATGACTGGCTGATGACGGCTAATAAGCCAGAAATGGCCATTCCGGTTTCCTAGTCATTGTCGGTTCCACATTATCAACCTATGCTGCACGTCGGTATGCGACTGCCTGTGAGTACTCTTGTCTGAGTTCCAGGGTGCAATGGAAAATAAATGTTTCTTAGCATATCGGTTCGCCACACACTACCATCAAATTCCCGATCGCAAACGACAAAAGCAATGAGCCCGTGGCTCAATGGTAGAGCGTACGACGCAAATACCAATGGTCAAGGGTTCAAATCGCATGTTATCCACTATTGGGATTGGGTTATGACTGGCTGATGACGGCTTATAAGCCAGATATGGCCATTCCGGTTTCCTAGTCTTTGTCGTTTCCACATTATCAACATATGCTGCACGTCGGTATGGGACTGCCTGTGAGTACTCTAGTCTAAGTTCCAGGACACAACGGAACGTAAATGTTCATTTTGCAGATCGGTGAGCCACACACTATCATTATAATTCCGATCGCAACCGACAAAGCCACGAGCCCGTGGCTCAATGGTAGAGCGTTTCGACTCAAAAACCAAAGGGTCGCGGTTTCGAATCCCATGTGTTCCACAATTGGGATTGGGTATGACTGGATGATAACGGCTTATAAGACAGAAACGGCCATTTCGGTCTCCCTTGTCTTTGTCGTTTCCACGTTATAAACAATTGGTAAACGTCGCTTTGCGACTGCCTGTGAGTATTCTAGTCTGAGTTCCAGGGCACAACGGAACATAAATGTTCCTTAAGCATTTCGGTAAGCCACACACTATCATCATATTCCCGATCGCAACCGAAAAGGAACAAGCCTGTTGTTTAATGGTAGATCGTTTTACTCAAATACCAAAGGTCTCGGGTTTGAATCCCAGGTGAACCTCAGTTGGGATTTTGTATGAATGGCTGATGACGGCTTATAAGCCAGAAATGGCCATTTCGGTGTCCCTTATTTTAGTCGATTCGACATTTTTAACTCATGCTACACGTCGATATGGGACTGCCTGTGAGTACTCTAGTCTAAGTTCCAGGACACAACGGAACGTAAATGTTCATTTTGCAGATCGGTGAGCCACACACTATCATTATAATTCCGATCGCAACCGACAAAGCCACGAGCCCGTGGTCCAATGGTAGAGAGTTTGACTATATACCAAAGGTCGTGGGTGCGAATCCCAGGTGTTTCACACTTCGGATTGGGTATGACTGGCTGATTATTGCTAATAAGTCAGAAATGGCCATCCCCGTCTCCCGTTTTCTTTGTCGGTTTCACGTTATCAACATATGGTGCACGTCGCATTGCGACTGCTTTTGAGTACTCTTGTCTGAATTCCAGGGCAAAACGGAACATAAATGTACCTTAAGCAGATCGGTGAGCCACACACTATCATCATATTCCCGATTGCAACCGACTAGGAAACGAGACCGTGGCTCAATAGTAGAGAGTTCGACTCAAATACCAATGGTCGCGGGTTCCAATCGCCGGTGTTCCATACTTGGGATTCGGTATGTCTTGCTGATGACGGCTAATAAGCCAGAAAGGGCCATTCCGGTTTCCTAGTCTTTGTCGGTTGTGTATTATCATCTTATGCTGCACGTCGGTAGGCAACTGCCTCTGAGTACTCTAGTCTGGGTTCCAGGGCAAAAGGGAACCTAAATGTTCCTAAGCATATCGATTAGCCGCACACTATCATCATATTCCCGTAGGCAACCGACAAAAGCAACAAGCCCGTGGCTAAATGGTAGAGCTTTCGACTCAAAAACAAAAGATCGCTGATTCGAATCCCAGGCGCTTCAAACTTGGGATTGGGTATGAATGGCTGATGACGGCTAATAAGCCAGAAATGGACATTCCGGTCTCCCTTGTATTTGTCGTTTCCATATCATCAACAATTGCTCCACGTCGCTGTGGGACTGACTGTGAGTTATCGTTTCTGATTTCCAGGGCACAACGTAACATAACTGTTTCTTTAGAAGATAGGTGAGCCACACACTATCATCATATTACCGATCGCAACCGACAAAGCAACGAGACCGTTGCTCAATGGTAGATCGTTCGACTCAAATACCAATGGTCGCGGGTTCGAATCGCTGGTGTTCCACACTTGGGATTGGGTATGACTGGCTGATGACGGCTAATAGGCCAGAAATGGCCATTCCGGTTTCCTAGTCTTTGTCGGTTCCACATTATCAACATAAGCTGTACGTTGGTATGCGACTGCCTGTGAGTACTCTAGTCTGAGATCCAGGCCCAACGGAACATAAATGTTCCTAAGCATATCAGTATGCCACACACTATTATCATATACCCTATCGCAAATGACAAAAGCAACGTGTCCGTGGCTCACTGGTAGAGCTTTTCACTCAAATACCAAAGGTCGCGGTTTCGAATCCCCGCTGTTCCACACTTGGGATTGGGTATGAATGGCTGATGACGGCTAATAAGCCAAAAATGGACATTTCTTTCTCCCTTGCCTTTGTCGTTTCCACATCATCAACATATGCTACACGTCGCTATGAGACTGCCTGTGAGTACTCTAGTCTTAGTTCCAGGGCACAACGGAACATAAATGTTCCTCAAACAGATTGGTGAGCCTCGCACTATAATCATATTCCCGATCACTACCGACAAATAAACGAGCCCGTGGCACAATGTTAGAGCGTTCGGCTCAAATACCAAAGATCGCGGTTTCGAATCCCAGGTATTAAACACTTGGGATTACGCGTGCTTCTTCTAATGTAATTGTAGAATAACTTCAGATTTTCTACTGCACGGTTCAACAGGTCTTTTTCAAAATCTTGTCGTGTCCTGAGAATGAGCCGTTTAACTTTGTTCCTTTGTGCCTTGTATGCGTTTATGAACGCAGGAGTCTCATCAGCGAGTGATTTCTTCCAAAAGCTCCACTTTTTATTCACTTCTTTTTTTAACGTTTTAGTCAGCCACTGGGGTCTTTTATTAGTCTCTTACGTGAAATCGGGCATTGGTTGCTGAGGAGAATATGCAAAAACTCACTGAACCATTCCCAATCCTCTGTCACATTGCCGGAAAGAGCTTATTCCCAGTTGATGTTGTTGAGTCGAGTCTTCATTTGATCAAAGTCACCACGCCAAATATTTCTTCTAAATCTGGTGGGCTGTTCAGGCACCGAAATCATTGAGTAGTCCCAGTTTAGTACGACGTGGTCACTCCGAGCTAGGGGAGGTAGACTTTGCAATACTATCAAAGCGATTTCGTAAACACAAGGTCTAAACAGTTTGACATCTGTCCCTCCCGCACCCTCATTGGAAATAAGACGTGCTGAGTGAGTAATGACCTCAGTGTCATGTCCAATCAACGTCGGTCAAAAACTAGTTCTGGACCGCGTGCATATACTGAACTCCAGTCAATGAGTGGTGCATTGAAGTCGCCCATTATTAATACGTCGGATCGAGAGGCAAATCTTTCTAGCTCTTCTAACGGGCGAGCGTCATCCTCGAAGTCACTTCTTGGTGGTCGGTAGACGGTCAGGACTTAAAGACTGTGTGATCTCGGCACCTTTATAGAGAGCCAAATAGCTTCGAAGCTGCATGCAAACTGTTCTGTTTTTTCCGACACTAGGAGTCCTTGTTTAACGTAGGTTAAAACTTCTCCTCCCTAACGCCCTTCCCGGTCTCTTCTGAATAGCTGGTAGCCTGGTATAGTTAACTCAAGGTTGTCCACGAGGTCGGACAACCAGGCTTCTGCCAAAGAAATTACGTCTGGTGAGAGATCACAGACATGGATCTGCATCTCGTCAAACTTTGAAAAAATGCTTTGCGCATTGGTGTTCATGTATTTTAACTTCTTGTTTAAGGGACATGTGGTTACGATGCGGCTCGCACCTTCAGTTAATGCTTCGGCTGCGCGGTCATCCGTACGGGACCTGCCCAATGGAAGAAAGGTGGACGCTGCCGAACTTGGTTGTTGTAGATAATCAAATTCCGCTCCCCCTCGCTGAACCGCTTTCTCAGTTCTAGAACTAGTAAACGACGTTTCAGCCTTTCTGCTGGTGAGAAGTCCCGTTGAAAAAAAACGCCGGGGTTGGAGCCTTTTATTCTAAATCGCCAGGAAAGAATGAACCTAGACTGCTCGCTACTGACCAGCACGACTTTGAGAGAACGAGGGCGTGTTGATTCCGGTGGGTTTTCAGTCCGTTTCCCAAGGCGGAAGGCTTTGATCACTTCTTCTGCCTCAGATGGTTCCAGAATGATATTAAGTAGGTCCTGGAAGAGCACTAGGTCATCCGAAACTCGCTCCGAGGATGTGATTGCACTAGATTCCGGGAGTCCCTGTATAATGATGCTTTTTTCTCGATCAATTTGATTTGCATCGACCATTGGGGTATCGTTAGCTAATTTTTTTATTGCTCGGACACTATTCGCTGGGGATGGCGGAGCAGATGCTTGTTCGTGGCCTGTTATGCCAGACTCGGGAGAAGCACCTGGCGTAGAGGGCAGCGCATTGTAATTAGTAGTTTTGGTGGGTGAATCGATAGCACTGCTCGTACTTGATTTAACACGCTGGGATTTTTTTGCGATTCGTTTATAGTTTTAGGGCCCACGGCGTCTAACGTGATAGGCGGCACGCTCGTCGTCGTTTCTGGTTCGGGTTCTTCGAAGATATGTCTCGGAAGCCCTGGTCTATTACTCTCAGCCATTTTTTCTGACAGATTTATTGTTTCCTTGTTTTTCGAGTTATCTCACTGGTTGTTTACGTCTTGCATTTGCTAGGTTTGTTCTGCGGCTGCCGTAACAGCTACGGAAAGTGTTGCTGGCGTTCCTTTTTACATGATGTCCTTTTGTCCTACTCCTAGTTATCCGTCCAATAGCTTCATTCTTATCGTCGACTGTGCCTAACCTAGACCGTAACAGGATTTTCATCTTCTCAATCTCTTCCTCGAGATAATTGATCTTTTCGGCCAACTCCTGGCATCCACTACAAATTCTGTCTGCATGTGGTACGCCCATACAATCGATTAAAGTTTGCGATATCGCTCGTCGTCGTGATGCGGTGGCTGAGTGGTTAGCGCACGCGGCTGAGTGGTCAGGGGTCTGAAGATCGACGCCGTGCCCTGACACGATATTTTGGCACAGTGCACATATTCGTCATGCTGTTAATTTACGAAAAAGGAAGAATCTGCAGGGTAATAAGGCACAATTGTAGACAATGGCTACGCTTATGTTAAGTTTGTCGAAATATTGCGAAGAGGAAAGGCCTCATTAACGTTTTCAGATAAGCTTATTTAGGATAAACTGACAAGCAGAACATTCAGCAGTGGAGAAATGATCGACTCAGCCTTTTATAGATGACACTTCGCTAATTCAACGAACAGTTTGATCCTGTATTTTGAGCAAGTAGACTGCGTAGCTCAAGTGGAGATTTCCGCAGGAGTCTTTCGCGAAATAATGACCGTTTTGAAGAAAAATTTTCTGGTCGGACGATAAGGATCTCGATGGATCTCTGGCGAAGGATTGCTGATGAAAGCGTTATTTAATCCAATTTTTGGCTGAAGACAGCTGTTTGCAGAATGAAGACACAATGAATAAAAAATTCTCTTCCGACAGTGCTCGATTTGGAGAAATCTCCTGGTCAAACTGTGAAGGTATCGAAGGCAACTGGGCAAAAGATTCAATTAATTGATTCAATAATTTGAACAAATTAATGTCTGTTGACTGTTTGTTTCAGTGCTAAGAGTCGAATTAATTTCGGTTTTCTTGTTGCTCGAAAATTCAAATCGCGCGGCACGGTGATGACGGCTAAAAAGCCAGAAATGGTTATTCATGTGTCCCTTGTCTTTGTCGGTTCCACATTATCAACATATGCTACACGTAGCTATGCGACTGCCTGTGAGTATTCTTGTCTGAGTTCCAGGGCACAACGGAACATAAATGTTCCTTAGGCAGATCAGTGAGCAACACACTATCATCATATTCCCGATCGCAACCGACAAAGCAAAGAGTCCGAGGCTTAATGGTAGAGCGTTCGACTCAAATACCAAAGGTCGCGGGTTTGAATCCCAAGTGTTTCACACTTGGGATAGGGTATGACTGTCTGATGAGGGCTTATAAGCCAGAAATGGCCATTCCGGTGTCTCTTTTGTTTTGTCGGTTCCACATTATCAACATATGGTACACGTAGCTATGCGACTGCCTGTGAGTACTATAGTCTAAGTTCCAGGGCACAACGTAACATAAATGTTCGTTAAGCAGATCAGTGTGCCACACTATATCATAATTTTCCCGATCGCAACCAACAAAGCAAAGAGCCCGTTGCTTAATGGTAGAGCGTTCGACTCAAATACCAAAGGTCGCGGGTTTTAATTCCAGGTGTTTCACACTTGTTATTGGATAAGACTGGCTAATGACGGCTAATAAGCCAAAAATGGTCATTCCGCTCGCCCTTGTCTTTGTCGGTTCCACATTATAAACCTATGATACACGTCGCTATGCGACTGCCTGTGAGTACACTAGTCTGAGTTCGAGGGCACTGGAACATAAATGTTCCTTAATCCGAATGGTTAGCCACACACTCATCAGTTTCCCGATCAAAAACGACAAAGCAACGAGCCCGTAGCTCGATGGTAGTTCGTTTGACTCAAATACCAAAGGTCTTGAGTTCGAATTCCAGGTGTTCCACAATTGGGATTGGATATGACAGTCTGTTGGCGGCTTATAAGCCAGAAATGGCCATTCCGGTGTCTCATTTGTTTTGTCGGTTTCACATTATCAACATATGCAACACGTAGCTATGCGACTGCCTGTGAGTATTCTTGTATGAGTTCCAGGGCACAACGGAGCATAAATGTTCTTTAGGCAGATCAGTGAGCCAAACACTATCATCATATTCCCGAACGCAACCGTCAAAGCAAAGAGTCCGAGGCTATATGGTAGAGCGTCCGACTCAAATACAAAAGGTCGCGGGTTCGAATCCCCGGTTTTTCACACTTGGGATATGGTATGACAGTCTGTTGGCGGCTTATAAGCCAGAAATGGCCATTCCGGTGTCTCTTTTGTTTTGTCGGTTCCACATTATCAACATATGCTACACGTAGCTATGCGACTGCCTGTGAGTATTCTTGTCTAAGTTCCAGGGCACAACGGAACATAAATGTTCCTTAGGCAGATCAGTGAGCCACACACTATCATCATATTCCCGATCGCAACCAACAAAGGAAAGAGCCCGTTGCTTAATGGTAGAGAGTTCGACTCAAATACCAAAGGTCGCGGGTTCGAATTCCAGGTGTTCCACAATTTCTATTGGATATGACAGTCTGTTGGCGGCTTATAAGCCAGAAATGGCCATTCCGGTGTCTCTTTTGTTTTGTCAGTTCCACATTAACAACATATTCTATACGTAGCTATGCGACTGCCTGTGAGTATTCTTGTCTGAGTTCCAGGGCACAACGGAACATAAATGTTCCTTAGGCAGATCAGTGAGCAACACACTATCATCATATTCCCGATCGCAACCGACAAAGCAAAGAGTCCGAGGCTTAATGGTAGAGCGTTCGACTCAAATACCAAAGGTCGCGGGTTTGAATCCAAAGTGTTTCACACTTGGGATAGGGTATGACTGTCTGATGACGGCTTATAAGCCAGAAATGGCCATTCCGGTGTCTCTTTTGTTTTGTCGGTTCCACATTATCAACATATGGTACACGTAGCTATGCGACTGCCTGTGAGTACTATAGTCTAAGTTCCAGGGCACAACGTAACATAAATGTTCGTTAAGCAGATCAGTGTGCCACACTATATCATAATTTTCCCGATCGCAACCAACAAAACAAAGAGCCCGTTGCTTAATGGTAGAGCGTTCGACTCAAATACCAAAGGTCGCGAATTTTAATCCCAGGTGTTTCACACTTGTTATTGGATAAGACTGGCTAATGACGGCTAATAAGCCAAAAATGGTCATTCCGCTCGCCCTTGTCTTTGTCGGTTCCACATTATAAACCTATGATACACGTCGCTATGCGACTGCCTGTGAGTACACTAGTCTGAGTTCGAGGGCACTGGAACATAACTGTTCCTTAATCCGATTGGTTAGCCACACACTCATCAGTTTCCCGATCAAAAACGACAAAGCAACGAGCCCGTAGCTCGATGGTAGTTCGTTTGACTCAAATACCAAAGGTCTTGAGTTCGAATTCCAGGTGTTCCACAATTGGGATTGGATATGACAGTCTGTTGATGGCTTATAAGCCAGAAATGGCCATTCCGGTGTCTCATTTGTTTTGTCGGTTTCACATTATCAACATATGCTACACGTAGCTATGCGACTGCCTGTGAGTATTCTTGTCTGAGTTCCAGGGCACAACGGAACATAAATGTTTCCATAAGCAGATCGATTATCAACACACTATCATCATATTCCCGATCATAGCCGACAACGCAACGAGCCCATAGCTCAATCGTAGATCGTTTGACTCAAATACCAAAGGTCTCGGGTTCGAATCCCAGGTGTTTCACAATGGGGATTGGTTATGACTAGCTGATGACAGCTAATAAGCCATAATAAATCATTTCGGTCTCCCTAGTCTCTGTCGGTTCCACATAATCAACATATGCTGCTGGTCGCTAAGCGACTGCCTATTAGTACCTTTGTCTGAGTTCCAGGGCACAACGGAACATAAATGTTCCTTAAGCAGATTGGTGAGCCACACACGATCATTATATTCCAGATCGCAGCTGACAAAGCAACGAGCCCGAAGCTCAATGGTTGAGCGTTCGACTCAAAAACCAACGTCACGTGTTCGAGTCCCAGGTGTTCCACACTTGGGATTGTTTATGTCTGGCTGATGACGGCTTGTAAGCCAGAATTGGCCATTCTGGAGATCCTTGTCTCTGTCGGTTGCACATTATCAACATTTGCTGCAGGTCGCTAAGCGCTTGCCTGTGAGTACTCTAGTCTGAGTTCCAGTTCACAACGGAACATAAATGTTACTTAAGCAGATCGGTGAGCCACACACTATCATTATATTCCAGATTGCAGCTGACAAAGCAATGAGCCCGTGGCTCATGGGTTGAGCATTCGACTTAAATACCAAAGGTCGCAGGTGCTAATTCCAGGTTTTTCACACTTGTAATATGATATGACTGGCTCATGACGACTTATAAGCTAAAAAAAGTCATTCCGGTCTTCCTGGATTTTTTCGGTTCGATATTATCAACATATGCTGCAGGTCGCTATGCGACTGCCTGTGAGTAATCTATTCTGAGTTCAAGGACACAACGGAACATACATGTTCCTTAAGCAAGTCGGTGAGCCACTCATTATCATCATATTCCCGATCAAAACCGACAAAGTAACCAGCACGTGGCTCAATAGTAGAGCGTTTTACTTTAATATCAAATGTCGCGTGTGCAAATCCCATGTTTCCCACACTTGGGATTGGGTATTACGGGATGATGACGAATTATAAGCCAGAAATGGCCATTCTGGTGTCCCTTGCCTTTGTCGGTTCCACATTATCAACCTATGCTACACGTCGCTATGCGACTGACTGTGAGTACTCTAGTCTGCGTTCCAAAGAACAACGGAACATAAATGTTCCTTAAGCAGATCAGTGAGCCACACACAATTATGATATTCCAGATCAAAACCGACAAAGCAACGAGCCCGTGGCTCAATGGTTGTGCGTTTGACTCAAATACACATGGTCGCCAGTTGAATCCCAGGTGTGCCACACTTCGGATTGCGTATGACTGGCTGATGACGACTTATAGGCCAGAAATGGCCATTCCGGTCTCCCTAGTCTTTGTCGGTTCCACATTATCAACATATGCTGCAGGTTGTAATGAGACTGCCTGTGAGTTCTCTTGTCTGATTTCCAGGGCACAACGGAACATAAATACTAGGAAGGTCACACTTGGGATTGGGTATTACTGGATGATGACGAATTATCAGCAAGAAATGGCCATTCCGGTGTCCCTTGTCTTTGTCAGTTCCACATTAGCAAATTATGCTGCAGTTCGCTATGCGACTGCCTGTGAGTACTCTAGTCTGAGTTCCGGGGAACATCGGAACATAAATGTTCCTTTAGCAGATCAGTGATCCAAACACTTTAATCATATTCCCGGTCGCATTCGACAAAGCAATGAACCCGTGGCTCAATGGTAGAGCGTTTGACTGAAATACCAAAGGTCGCGGGTTCGAATTCGAGGTGTATTACACATTTTCGGCGTTTGACTCAAATACCAAAGGTCGCGGTCTCAAATCCCAGGTGTTTAAAACTTGGGATTGGGTATGACTGGCTGATGACAGCTTATAAGCCCGTAGTGGTTTGTATGGTCTCCCTTGCCTTTGTCGGTTCCACATTATCAGCATATGCTACACGTCGCTTTGCGACTTCCTGTGAGTTCTCTAGTCTGATTTCCAGGGCACAGGGGGAACATAAATGTTTCTTTAGCAGATCGGTGAGCCACACACTATTATCATATTCCAGATCACAACCGACAAAGCAACGATCCAGTGGCTCAATGGTTGAGCTTTTGACTCAAATACCAAAGGTCACGGTTTCGAATCCCAGGTGTTCCACACTTCGGATTGGGCATGACGGGCAGATGACGGCTTATAGGCCAGAAATGGCCATTCCGGTGTCCTTTGTATTTGTCAGTTACACATTTGCAAATTATGCTGCAGGTCGCTATGCGATTGCCTGTAAGTACTCTAGTCTGAGTTCCAGGGCATAGCGGAACATAAATTTTCCTTAGGCAGATCGGTGAGGCACACACTTTTATCATATTTCAGATCGCAACCGACTAAGCAACGATCCAGTGGCTCAATGGTTCAGCTTTTGACTAAAATACCAAAGGTCACGGTTTCGAATCCCAGGTGTTTCAAACTTGGGATTGGGTATGACTGGCTGATGACGGCTTATAAGCCAGACATGGCCATTCCGGTTCCTCTTGTCTTTGTCGGTTCCACATTATCAACATATACTGAAGGTCGTTATGCGACTGCTTTTGAGTACTCTAGTCTGAGTTTCAGGGCACAAAGGAACAAAAATGTTCCTTTAGCAGATCGGTGAGCCACACACTATCATCATATTCCAGATCGCAAACAGACAAATGCAAACGAGCCCGTGGCTCAATGGTAGAGCGTTTCGACTCAAATACCAAAGGTCGCGTGTTCGAATCCCTAGGTGTGCCACACTTCGGGTTTGCGTATGACTGGTGATGACGGCTTATAGGCCAGAAATGGCCATTCCAGTGTCCCTTGTCTTTGTCAGTTCAACATTATCAACAGATGCTACATATCGCTATGCAACTGACTGTGCGTACTCTAGTCTGATTGCCAGGGCACAACGGAACATAAATGTTCCTTAAGCAGATTGGTTTGCCACATACTCATTATATTCCCGATCACAAGCAACAAAGCAACGAGCCCGTGGCTCAATGTTAGAGCATTTGACTCAAATACGAAATGTTGCGTGTTCGAATCACAGGTGTTTTAAACATGGGATTTGGTATGACTGGCTGATGACGGCTAATAAGCCAGAAATGACCATTCCAGTCTCCCTTGTCTGTGTTGGTTCCACATTATTAGCACATGCTATAAGTCGATATGCAACAGCCTGTGAGTACTCTACTCTTAATTCCAGGGCACAACTGAACATAAATGTTCCTTAAGCAGATTGGTTGGCCACACACTCATCATATTCCGCATTACAAGCGACAAAGCAACGAGCCCGTGGCTCAATGGTTGAGCGTTGAACTCAACTACCAAAGGTCGCGCGTTCGAATCTCAGGCTTTTCACACTTCGGATTGGGTATGACTGGCTAATTACGGCTTATAGGCCAGAAATGGCCATTCCGGTGTCCCTTGTCTTTGTCAGTTCCACATTAGCAAATTATGCTGCAGTTCGCTATGCGACTGCCTGTGAGTACTCTAGTCTGAGTTCCGGGGAACAACGGAACATAAATGTTCCTTAAGCAGATCAGTGATCCAAACACTATCATCATATTCCCGATCGCAACCGACAAAGCAACGAGCCCGTGGCTCATGGTAGAGCGTTCTGACTCAAATACCAAAGGTCGCGGGTTTCGAATCTCAGGTGTATTTTGCCACATCTTGAAATTGGGTATGACTGGCTGATGACGGCTAATAAGCCAGAAATGGCCATTCCGGTCTCCCTTGACCTTGTCGGTTCCATATTATCAACATTAACTATACGTCGCTATGCGACCGCCTGTGAGGGCTCAAGTCTGAGTTCCAGGGCATAACGGAACATAAATGTTCCTTAAGCAGATCGGTGAGCCACACACTATCATCATATTCTCGATCGCAACCGACAAAGCAACGAGCCCGTGGCTCAATGGTAGAGCGTTCGACTCAAATACCAAAGGTCGCGGTTTCGAATCCCAGGT